>JALRMM010000223.1:0-60474 GCA_026122155.1 Zymoseptoria crescenta | reverse complement strand
TCTAACGAACTTTAGTCCTATCTTCTTCTTCGGAAGGTCTATCTTTAAGTTCTTAGTAGAGAGAAGCATAAGGTCGCCGACGACATAGCTTCTCGCTTTGCGTCCCTTGTTATAATGCTTCTTTTGCATTGCTATAGCATGCTCCTAACGCTCCGTTAACCGTTCGTGTTGCTCCCGTAACCGCTTCGCTATATCTATAGCTACTAGCGCCCTTCCCTTAAGAGTCTCGTCCCGAGACGATAATAACGTAATAAGGTCAGGATTCCAACCGTATAGTATATAGAATAGACTCTGCTTTAGAGTCCCTTGCAGACTATTGTTGTAGGCAAACTTAGCCTAGTGCAACACCTTTGCCTACTTAGTCTAATCTTTGCTAATATAGATGCGAAGGTACTGCTCGAGGGTCTAATTTGCCTTCTTAGTCTAACTATCTATTTAAGGGTAGAACGCTGTTAATAGCTTCCTTTTAATCTTTGCCTTAAAGCAGAAGTTAGACTAATACTAGCTCGTAAAGATAGAACCCCTATTACTTATAATACTTCTCGGCACGCCGAAGAAGCGAATTACTTCTCGCTTAAGAATACTTATAAGATTAGCACTCGTGCACTGCTTAGTTATAGGTACGAATCTTACTATTTTAGTGTATCGGCAAACAATTATAAGCATAGCAGTGAATACGGAACCGTTTAGCTTACTCGGAGGTAGATCGGTAATAAAATCCATAGAAATGTCTTACTACGCTCTTTATAGAAGCGGGAGCGAAGCTAATGCGCCGTAAGGCCGATAGTGTCGCGCTTTGTTTATAAGACATTTATTGCATCTAGCAATATATTTAGCGACGTCTATTGCAAGACGTAGCTAGAAGTACTTATGCTTTATTAACTCGATAGTCTTATCCTTGCCGAAATAACCCGCTAAGGGATTATCGTAATATATACGCATAATCTGCGCTCTTAATGCGTAATCCTTAGGGATGTACATAGCATCGCTATAGTATAATATCCCATCTCTACTTATATACTCGTATCCTAATTCGGATCGATACGTAGAGCTATATACCTCTACTTTCGTAAGTAGTTCGTAAGCCTCTCGGTCGAGCTTCGTAATAGATCTTACGTAGTCGTAGAGTAGGCTAGGAATGTGCACATATAGACCGTCGTCTCTAACGATAGCACGTACGACACTCCGAGGTAAGGATACGGCATACGATCCGTCTAACGGCGCCGTCGGCGTCGTGGACATAGTTCTTTTAGACTCGATCGAATCGAAGGTCGCATTAATCCTTCTAATCGATAGGCTATTAGCCTAGGTAAGCGTTGCTATGCCCTCTAACTAAGCTCTTAGCTTGTTCTAGAGACTCGGCAATAGCATATTTAAATAATCTGTTGTCTCTTTCGTAGTTAGTTCGTAATCGCTTCGGCGTAAGGGTATATCGGCTAGGTTGAGTTTCCTAGCGCGATGCGTAATTATAAAGTTATAAGGCGCGAGCTCTACGGCCTAGCGCGCCTGCCGACTATTTAATTACTTTATAGTTATAAAGCTCTTAAGGTTATTGTAATCTACGATTACGTTAACCGTATACGTAGCACCGTCTAAATATAGACGCTACTATTTAAACGCCACAACGACTGCGAGCAACTCCTTATTATAAGTCTCGTAATTTATCTCCGCGGGAAGCATTTTCCTCGACCAAAAGGCAATAGGGTGCTACTTAGCGTCGAAGAGTTAGGAGAGGATTCCGGCGATAGCAAAATTAGATATATCGGTCTCTATACGCAACCTCTTCGCGGGGTTAAAATGCTTTAGGATTAGGGCCTCCTAAAAGGCTCTTTTTAATGCCTTAAACGCCTCTTGTTAAGGGGCTTGCTACTCGATCGGACCCGGCTTCTTGCCGTTCTTAGCCCCTCTCGAAAGGTCCGTTAAAGGCTTAACGACCTTGGAGTAATAGGAGATAAATCTCCGATAGAAGTTAGTAAAGCTAAGGAACGCTTGAACTTCCTTTAACGTAGTAGGCGTAGGCTACTTAGCGATCGCACTAATCCTACTAGTGTTAATAGTAACTCTATTAGTAGTTACTACGTAGCCTAAGAAGTCCACTAACTTCTTAAAGAAGCTATACTTCTTAAATTAGGCATATAGCCGAAATTTCCGTAGGCGCTCTAGTACTACGTAAACGTCGCGAACGTGTTACGTATAGGTTACGCTATATACGAGGATGTTATCTAAGTACACTATATAGCATATATTAACAAGGCCTTGTAGGGCGCGGTTAATATATATCTGAAACGTCGCTAGCGCGTTCGTAAGCCCGAAGGGCATTACTTTATACTAGTAACTCCCGTACCTAGTACGGAAGGCAGTCTTCTACCGATCTTCCTTTTTAATAGCGATGCGATAATACGCCTAGGTAAGATCGATTATAGTATAGTACTCGCAGTTTATTAACTAATCGAGCGTCTCGGCGATTAAGGGCAGCGGGTAGCTGTTCTTAATAGTAATATCGTTTAATCTACGATAATTAACATAGAGTCGGAGGGTGCTATCTTTCTTTAGAACGAAAAGGATAGGCGCACCCGCCTTACTATCGCTAACTTCAAACTAATTATTCTTAATGCCCTCTATAAGATACGTACGAAGCTCGCTTTGTTCTCTCGGCGATTAATAATACGTCTTCTTTAGGGGAGGCGTTATACCTAGCTTAAGATTAATCTTATGCTCGATCCTATCGCAACGCCTTCGTAACTACTCCGGCGTTAGGAAGAAGACATCTATATAAGCCTTTAGCTTATCTGGCAGATCTACTACGGTAAACTCCGTAGGCTTTATAGAGATCGCGTATACTACGCGACTCCTTTATAAATCTTTCGCGAATATATAAGGATCGACAACTTCGATCTTTCGTAGAACAGGGTGCTTACTATAATGCTACGCGTCGTTGCCGCTGTCGACAATTACACCTTATAAACGTCTCTAGGGCCGACTAAGAATTATATTAGGTTCTAGTATCTTATATGCGTAGAAAGTCCCCTATGTTGTCTTAGTTACTCCTATAGAGTCGGTAAGCCGTACCCGAAGGGTGTGCGCTCTATAACAGTGTCTAAGCTCGCCGGTAAAGGTAGAGACCCTTAGTAGTACTGCTCTCTTATTAATAGGTATACCCGTCTTTAAAACGAACTCCCTCGAAACGATATTTATATCTACCGCATTATCGAGGAGAAAGCTCGCCTTATGCTCCGCACTCGCCGTAGGTGTTACGACTACACCGCGGTAGCGGGGCGCGTAGTTTGCGTCCACTTTATCCTAAGGCGGCTCCGGACTTAAGGATCGGATTCCTTCTTTAAGTCCTTCGCTTTTTTCGAATTGTCTTTAAGGGCGGCGACCTTACGTACGCTTAACTGCTTGCTCGTATAATTAGTAGCGTAGTGCCCTTTCTTGTTATATATATAGTATACGACGTCGGCGAGGTCCCTCGACGGATACTTGTTATCCCGCCCTACATTCGTAGGTAGTCCGCGGTTACTTTAGTCGCGCGGTTTTAAGTCCCGCTTACGACCCTTCTTATTTCCGCGCTTGTTCCTCTTATTACTCCCTTCCTCGGCGCCGTCGTTGCGGGCGTGCTTATTCCTAGCGGTAGCCTTATTATAGTTCCGATCTACGGCTTCTAAGCGCGTCGCTAACGTAACTACTTCGGCCCGAGTAGTCGGTATTTCGTAATTCTTTACGATGTCCTAACGGAGCGAAGACTTAATCTTTACGAGGAAGTGCCTTATAAGCTGCTTCTCCGTATAATCTAGCTAGCTCTCTAGCATATTAAGTTCAATCGCAAAGTTCTTAACGTTCTAGTCGGTCTTCTAATAAGCTATCTCGTAATCTAGCATTACGCTAAGAAGGCGATTAACGGGATTACCGACTACGTTGCTAACGAACTGCTTAAAGTCTTCCTAAGTGCAATTATTAGGCACTAAGTTGTCCTAGTAGCTATTATGCCAAAGATCGGCCGCATTACCCCCGAGCTATATAATAGCGTAGGAATCGCGAGCATAGTCGGTAACGTAGTAATAGCTAGAGTTAAGGAACACTAGGTCTAACTAACAAAGGAAGTCCCTAGCCTCCTTAATATTATGTCCCTTAAACACAATAGGATCTTTAAGCTTAGGTCTACCTCCGACACCTAGCGGATAGTATGCGCTATTAGTGCGAATAGACTACGCAATACTCTATAGGTCGTCGTCGATAAGTAATAGGGTCTACACCGTAGCTTGCGGCTTAGCACCCTGCATCTCTACATTATTGCGGTTACGGCCTAGCTTTATCCGCTGGACTTCTAGCTAAAGGGCACGAAGGACTTCTTCCTTCCTTAAGGCTTCCTTTTTAGCTTCGAGCCTCGTAATAGCTTCGGCTACGGACTCTTCCGGCGTCGACATAGGAGCTTTATCGGATCCCTTAGGACCCTCTCCGTATATATAAGGCCCTTGCTCTTACTCTACCTCGGGCAACTCGTCTAGGCGCAAGTCCTACGGGGGCTTACTAGCAATACGTCGGGAAGGCATCTTAATAGGGTTTAATAGATTGCTACCCTCGTAGAGGTAGAAGAATTAGAATTGTAAAGGCGATAGGGTCTGTAGCAATGTAAAGAACGCCTAGTATCCACTAGATAAAAGGTAAGACTAATTCTTATAGAATTTAATGTGCGAGCGTAAGCCCTTCGCCTTATATACGGTAGGCATACGCTAAGCATTCGTTACCTCCTTAGTTATATAACCGAAGGATAACTTTACTCGACCCGGATTACTACCTTTAGCAGTAATCCTTACAGCAGTCCTTAGCGGTGCTGTTATAGAACGATAAGTAGTAGCTACCGCTAAACTAGCGAGAGAAAATTAGAGACGTCTTAAGGAATAACGAAGGACTGCTCTCGTATAGAAGTAGTAGAAGACCTTCTCGACACTTAAGAGCGGCGGAACTATAGTCCCTCGTTAATATTTCAACGTTAACGATATAAACGATATACCGGTTACTACTACTAAAGGGGTATAAGGCGATAAAAATTCTATATACCTACTAAAAAATCTGAAATCTAAGCGCCGTACCGAGGCTATAACTACTTTAACTACTAAAACACTTACACCCGCTTCGTTAAAAGCTATTAAATCTAAAAAGAAGTTAAAGAAGAAGAAGCGTTTAAAGCGTGCGAAGGAGCCTACGGAGTAAATACCTTAGACTAAGGTAAACTCGGTCCTAGAGATAACTAGTAAAAACAACGACGACGAAGACGAGGATACCGACCTCTATAACGTTATATTAGACGAAGAGTCTAACACTAACGAAGATAGTAAAGTTAAACTAACTTTATAGACACTATTACCGATTATCGACAAAACGACTTATCGATTCTCCGCTATACTAATTAGAGGTATTACCTACATATTAACTATACCTCTAAGACGATAACTAGCTACTCGAGCTATCGAGTAGCCGACTTGCCCTAATCTACCGACACGACGAACAACGGCTATTATAACGTCCTTATTAAAGTATCGGCAAACAAAGTAAAAGGCGGTATTAGATTATAAGAACTTTAGTGCTATAAAGAAGTTAAGGAACTCGGACAACTACACTAATTAGTATAACTACTTCAAAATTGTATGCCTTTAGGCCGGTGTGTTAGATTTCTTTAAGGGACTCGAGCCGGAACTACTACTAGTAGAAAGTAAGGACATTAAAGACGTTAACGACTATATACTAGAGTTAGCTAACTAGTAAGGGAAGAACGAGTCTCTTCTTAGTTTTGTTTAGTCCTTATGTAAACAGCATATATAAGACAAGATCGTGCATTGCACGAGGGTTTATAATGCCCTATCGATTCTCGATATTAAGTGCACTAATACTAGTAGTAGTATCGTATAAGAGCGTTTTGGACTCCTCTTAAATTACGACTTTAGCTAAGTAAAGGACTTCCCCGATTTCCTTCGAGAATTTAATAAGCAATATAGTAATCTCTATCGCCTCCGAGGCGACTTTAATTAGAGTAGCGAGAACATAAAGTACTTCTGTTTTAAACGGGCGCTCGGAGATTACTTTATAGACTTCCTACGTGTTACCGCTATAAATTTTGTAATTGCTAGATACGGTAGACGTAGCTCTAGGAGGAACCTAACCTTTAATAAAATAGCCTCTCGTATAGAGGATTATTAGGTTAGTGTTCGACGAAGCGACAATTCGAAGGATCTAGCTAAAAGCCGCTTATTCGCGGTATTTAATAATAAGCGAACATTTAGCTAGCGTAGCGACGATAGTCGCCCGAGATTTAGTATTCTTATCGGTAACGCTAACGCACCTTACTAATAGAAGGGACATAAAGGACAAGGGCACACGAACGGGGTCTATATTAAGTAGAACAATAACGAATACTAGAAAATAAAGAAGAGGAAGATTATAGACGGGACGTAGCGTAAAAACAAGCCTAGCGGTGTATCTAGATCGAACCGAACTATAGTACACCTATAGCCTCGTACGTATCTAACGTATAGTGAAAATAAAGGAGACGACTTGCTATCTAGACTAACAATTAGCATAGGAGTTACAATAGCGGCCGCCTCGACAAGCAACTTTACTAAAAACATAGTAACGTTTAACGATAACAGCTAACTAGCGGACCTCCGGCCTAAACAATTAACTATCTTTCCCTTAAATTTATGCTCCGCATTTATTGCCTACTATAAGACGGTACGAGAAGTAAAGCCGAATTTAACACCTACTAAGATAAAGGAATTCGCGCTTCGAGAGGATAACTAGGTAGTTAATACGGGTTCGGAGGAGCATATTTGTAACAATCTAGCCTACTTCGAGGACTATTAGGAACTAGCGAAGCCGGTGGAAATTGTTAGTGCTAGAACTAGTTTTCAAATTGTTGGGGTCGGCAAAGTGACTTTAACGACTTATTATCTAGGGGGAGCGCATCGAGTCGTGTTATTAAAGGTCTACTACGTTCCGTAGATAGGCGTTAATCTCCTATTAATCTCTCGGTTAACTTCCGAGCATACCGATTTCTATGTAAAATAGGGCCTCTATACGTTTACCGCGAATAGTAGAGTTATCTAGACTAGTACGCAATACGGGCACCTCTAGAAGCTAAATCTATCTATCGCTCGGTCGTTCCTTACTACGTAGGTAGAGCGGACTCCTAAAGCATACTTCTCTACTACGTCTTTCTCTACGAGAACGACGCATCGACTACTACTATATATGTAGCACTAGAGGATAGGACATATAGAAGTCTTAATACTTTAAGGATACCTAGACCGTTTAGGAATTAAATACATTAATAGAGACTTTATCTACGAATGCTGCCGACGTATAAAAGCGAAGTAGCGTTTCCCTAAATCTAAACTAATACGTAAGACCGAACGGTGTACGAAGATCTATATAGACCTCGGTAGACTACTACTAGACTTAAGGAGTAGTAAGAAATACTACCTCCTTATAGTAGATAACTATACGAGGTATAGCTAGATATACACCTTAAAGTTAAAGTAGGCTAATAAAGTATATCGTACTTATCGGGACTTTAAATAGAGGATGCTAGTAAAAGGTTAGTATATTAAGGCTATTCGGGCAGATAGAGGAAGTAAATTTACGGACATTGTAACGAATACTGCTAGACGCTATAGAATCGAATTTACGATCTCCGTACCCTACGAACTATCGTAAAACGGAGTTATAGAGCGCAAACATTAAACTCTCTAGAACGTTATACGCTATATAAAGTGGAATAGTGCGCTATAGAACGAAATGTAGCCTAAATTAATTAAGGCGGCAGTGTTTATAAACAATCGGTTACCTACCTTATCCTTAAAAAACATAAAAACTCCGTATAAGGCGTTAACTAGGAATATGCCTAACATTAACTAGATTCGACGAGTCGGCTATCGCGCCTATAAGCTTATGCCTAAGAAGAAGTTTCCGAAGAAATACGATAAGCATGCTTACTTAAGGATTTTAGTTAGTTTCGAAGGAACAAACTTGTTTCGACTTTAGGACCTAATTACTAGAAAAATTAAGAGGGTACGCGAGGTGCTTTTCGATAAAGACGTGCGACTTAACGCGGCGACGCTTAAGATGCCCGTTTAACTACTACTACTCTTATCGAACCTAGATGCCGAAGATTGTCCTAAGGAAATCTTACCGAACACGACGGAAAACTACCCTCCTAGTTTTAACGAGTAACTAGCTACACGGCTTAAGGGGGAGAAATATAGACGCCTACTAAACGATATCTTATCCAATCCTATGTAGCCTATTGCGATACTACCGCAATAGGAGACACCTCTCTAGCCGGACAATCGATAGCGAACTATAAATATATTAACTAGACTAACACTAATTTAGGTACTATTAAATATAAGACTCCCTTTAATACGGGAATAGGCTCTAATAGTAAACTTTATATACACTAGCACACGCGCAGCAAACTTAGTATTAATATTTTATGTAGCAAAGCGAAGTAACGTAGATCCGGTCCTCGAAATTGAAATTAAAGATAATAGCGACCCCGCTATAATAGAGCGACAACTAAGCGAACAAGAAGATAACTCCCTTACTACACTCGCCTAACTGTTAGAAAGCGATCCTGTCGCACTAAGGACTATTAATAAAGCGTAGTCCTCTCCGCATAGTCGATACTAGGACACGGCGGTAAATAAAGAGATTAAATTACTAGAAGACAATAAAACCTAGGAAGTTGTTAATAAAGGCACAGTTACTATACTAATCCTATTAGGAAAATAGGTGTTTACTTTAAAGCGTGGAGTTAATAGTACGATTAAAAGATTCAAGGCGAGATAGGTTATACGCGGTTTCGAGCAACGCGAGGGAATTAACTTCTCTAAGACGTTTGCTGCTATTATTAAACTAATAAGTTACCGGATTATGTTTGCACTAGCGGCGAAGAAGAGATAGCATGTCTATTAAATAGACGTTAAGACCGCGTTCCTCTACGGCAAGATTAATATAGAGATCTATGTCGAGATACTACCTAGTTTTAAGGTTAAGGGGAAGGTGTGTAAGCTAAAAAAGGCACTCTATAGACTAAAGTAAGCGCCGAGGATATAGTACTAGACACTAACGACTGCGCTGCATAATTTAGGCTACGAGCCTTGCCCGTATAATTATGCGGTGTTCAAAAAGGGCTCGACATTAATTCTAGCCTACGTTAATAATCTACTAATCGTAGGGCCTAATCTTAAATAGATTAATTAACTAAAGACGGACCTTTAGAAACGCTTCTAGATAAAAGACATAGGAGAGTGCAAATTCTTCCTTAGGATAGGCATAGAGCGCTTAGAAGGTAAGATTCGGCTAACGCAAATAGCGCTCTTTAAGGCTATAATAGAAAAGTTCGGACTTATAGACGCTAATCCCACCGCAACGCTATACATCTTAAAGGATAGGTAGGAACCTACTCCGGAGGGAGAAGTCGTAATAGATGCATAGCGTCTCGAATACTAATTAATAGTAGGATCCTTAATGTACGGAATGCTAGGTACCCGACTAGACCTTACATTTAGTGTCTTAATAGCTAGCCGGTACTACTCAAATCTATTAAAGAAGCATTTTGAACAGGTTAAACAAATCCTACGATATATCCTCGGAACACTAGAGTACGGACTAGAATACGGAGGTAGCGACGATGTCCTTAGGTTTAGCGATATAGAATACGTAGGCAATAGGTCCGATAGCAAATTAATCGGTAGCTACGTATTTACGATTAGCGGCACCGTCGTTAGCTAGAGATATAAGAAACAAACGACTATTGCGCTATTAACTACCGAAGCTAAATATACTACCCTTTACTATATAGCGAAGGAGGCGGTGTAGCTAAAGAACATGCTAGAATTCCTTAGACATCCTTAGGAGATAATAAAGTTAAAGGTCGACAATTAGAGTACTATTCGCATTATAAACAACCCCGAAATATATAAAAGAACGAAGCACATTCGTATTTAATTTTATTATACACGACAACTAGTTAATAAAAAGATTATTCGAATTAATTACGTTCCTAGACACTTTAACACTTCCGACATCTTTACTAAGGCACTAGATAAGAGGACTTTCGAACTATATACGCGAGGACTCGGGATTACTAGACTAGATCCGGACAGAATATTAAAGGTAAAGAGTAGTAACGGAGTGCGCGCCCTATTCGCACGGTTAAATGTCGGGACTAAGCGATACTACTTCCCTACGTAAAATCTCTTTATAACCTAGTAATCGTCTTTAAAAGCACCTAAACACGAAGAAATCTAAACAAGCATCGACTTTAAACAACATAGAGGTCCCAAGACATATAAATCTTTGTCGACAACGACGCTACGTAGAATTCTTTTATATATTAAACTAAAGCCGCTATAGCGAACCGATACGATATAATATTAGTAGAAACTACTTCGACTAGAGCGCGTTATAGTACGTTATGGAACTTCTTATCGGCGATATACGCTTCCTCCGACCTAGTACCCTCTCGGAAATACTAATATTAGAACTAGACTACTCGAATCGATAGGACTAGGTAGTTGGAGTTAGCACTCTTACTTAACGACTTGGACCTTATTTTTACGTAGTATTAATTAGACCGGACCGCTTCCCTCGCGAACTAATTATTATAGAACTCTTTACGGAAGGATACGACGATAATCGATTCCACTAGCAAATCGCTTCCTAGGTTCGAATTAATAAATTTCTAGTTAATATTATTCGAGAGATAGTAGACCTAAGGTACTACTAATTTATTACCGAACATGTACTCGCCTATAAGCTACTACTTAGAGTTACTACACTCTAATTCAAAGGAAGATTATAGGTAAGAGGTACAAAGCGGTTAATACGGAGGATAAGGTCGTAAAGGATAGGTAGCTATACTCTTTTTCCCTTAAAGTTAACCGAGGTTTTTAACGAGGCAGCAGGATATTAGGAGTTATAGTGTTAGCGCTATTTAATTATAACCAACTATCGGTTAAGGGGGAGTATTGAATTATAGGTCTAATTAGTTATAGTAACCGATATCGGTTATTAAAAGAGAGAGAGGTAGATCGGTCGATAGTTCCTTCTTTAATCTAATAGCTTATAATCTTTAACATAAGTGTTATACGGTAAGCCGTATAGGTAGCCGCGTAGATAGTCGTATATATAAAGTCGTAGGACATACTAAAGATCGTAATAATAGCCGTATAGATAGCCGTGTAGGTAGCCGTGCAGATAGCCGTACATGTAAAGTAGCAGGACATGCTAAATGATATATAGGTAGTAGGAGGTACGACATGGAGACCATTAGAAGCCTCAGGCACGAATTTATACGACTGGTGACGTCTTCACCCATATCCACTTGGGACGGCACTGTCGTTTCCTCTTCCGTCCCGTTGTTCAATGCATGTCCCATCTCCAGCATGAGGCATGATTGTACGATCATGCTTCCACAAGCGGACAACTGCACCGTCAATCTCCTCCCTTAAACACCATGCCTTGAACACGCGACCTTTCCACTCCTCCATCCGCCGTCAAGATGAACGAGGCAATCACTACAACACCCTCGATCTACCCACCAATGCCACCCCCAAGGAGATCAAGAAGTGAGCCCAGGTCACCCCCTCAAGCCAAAAACCCCCTCTAACCATCCCCTCCCAGACAATTCTACAAACTCTCCAAATCCCACCACCCCGACCTCCACCCCAACGACCCCTCCGCCTCCCAGAAATTCGTAAAAATCTCCGAAGCCTACGCAACCCTCGGCTCCCCCGAGAAGAAACAGCGCTACGACCGCGACCACATCCAAACGGCGCCCTCCAGCTCCAGCAATGGCCACACACCCCGCGGTAGCTATTCTTCTGCCGCCTCCTCCGGTCCCGGCGGCCGCCCTGCAAGCGGTCTAAGCCGCCGCCGCACCGCTTTTCGCGGTCCTCCACCTTCCTTCTACCGCTCCGGTGGCTGGGGCGAACACTCCGACAAGAGATTCGAACACGCGCAGAAAGCGTCACATTCCCACGAAGCGCAGGGCCATTCCGCGTCCGGCCCTCGAGGTCCATCCGCAGGAGGAGGTGCTAGTGCGGAACCCGGAATGGGGCCAGGTGGTTTCGCGGCGGGATTTGAGGGCAGGGAGGTGCCGCATTTCGATGGGAGGGCGCATACGGCTACACATGCGGAGTTTGAGAAGAGAGCGCGGACGAGGAGGCGGAGGACGGTGCAGGCGGAGAGCGCGGAGATGGCGGGGAATGGGAGTAGCGTGCTGTTCAATTTCGTGGTGTTGATGGGGATACTTGGGGTGGTGGTTGGGAGTAGTGGGGCGGTTTATGGTGGAGAGAGGAGGGAGAGGAAGGCAGCGATGGAAGCCGCGGCGAGCAAAGGAAAGTGAAAAGGGTGTCGGCATGCATTCTGAGAGGATGATGAGGTTGCAGCATTCCTTGGATTGCGATGTTACGGGCGCGGACAGCATGCGTACCCATGGATGAAATCGATATAATACATACAGCACGCTCTGAGAAGCGGAGAGTCAATGGCAACAGAACGGTAGAAATCTTCCGACCAGGTGGACAGTAAAGTCATTATTGCATGCCATCCGCAATGTGGCTCTATATACGGAATCCATCATCATCTCAATTCGTAAGCTTCTTCTGACAGTAAGCATTCACATACTGGGCATTCCCTTCCATACGAAGTATAACATCTCGAGGCCTCTCGGAAAGCGTATGTACTGCCGTAGACGTCTCCTGCGGAGGACGCAGTAATCGCAGCCGGCGAAGCTCGTTGCGCTCAAATCATCGTCGATCCAAAGTGCAAAAGCTCCGTTTCTTCCGTGAGATTTTCACTCGGAGGTCGCAGAGATGCTTGAAGCCGAGCGGGCGGCCAGACGTGACCCTGCGGACATCATCAACGCGTGGCACTTAGCCCGCCCCTGGTTGTGGCCGGATGCCGATGGCAGCTCCATCGGGTATCGTCCTCTGGCGCCAACGCTGGTGCGGCTGTGGTCGGCTGGACTGGGGATAGTTCACCAGATAGTACTCCGTCTGGCCACGATACCGCCTCCAATTTTCGTGGCTCGATCTACCCGGATCGATCAGTCTCGCGGTTTAATTGCAGTAGACGGCTCCCGGTAATGGTCCGGTCCGTTGGGAGAGTCTCAATGGTGAGAAACCACTCCGGCAGACCGTAGGTACTTTCCCGCATAGCACTCTATACGCTCACATTCCCGCCCAGACCGCCACACCCACCACACCACCCAGCCCCAATCTTGCGATCTCAGTGATTCTCGGACCACCAGCTGCAGCCGCCGTGCTGGTCGCCAACACATCCGCCGTTGGCGTTGCAGTCTCAGCAACGAGCTTCGCCACGCCCTCAGTGACCGTCACAGGCATATACTTGATCTCACTACTCGCCAATCTCGACGTACTCGCCACGATGCCCAGACCCGAAATTTCCGAGGCGATGGTGCACAGCGCGGAGGTGGCTGATTTGCCGGCTGTAGAGGATGCTCCGGCCATGAGACAGGAGACAGTGAGAGGGCGAACTAGAGTTGCTGTTTCTTCGCTATTGGGGTAGGCTGGTCAGAAGTGTTCATCTGGGACGAGAATGCGATGCTTACGGATTTCGAAAATAAGTGTGTACAAAAGCAATGGTGCTTTCGCCTTCGGTGACGGTAATGGGTGGGTCGTAGCCGCGACAAAGATCGGCTGTGTTATCTGGCTTGCAGCGGAGGGCGTAGGCGGTTTTGTCGGGCGACTGTAGGTCTTTGGATCAGTATTTGGGTGGGTTGGATGGATATGATCGGACTTACTGCCGTGACGATCGAGGCCTGGATGGACAAGTCATCTGGACCGCCCATAGGCAGCCACAGCGACACGGTCATGGTAGTCTCTGGAGTCGTCGCCGTTGTCGCCGTCGATAAGTCCGGAATCTGCGACGCATCTGAGGTGTATTGCTGAGCCAGCACGTTGCAGACGAGCACCAGAGGCAGTAGCCTAGCCGCCGCCAACATCCTGCGGGAGGACGGTCGATCTCCCACGTGGAATGGTATTGTAATGAATCCTGAGATCGCTCATTCACGAGCTATGAACTCGGCCTCGACAGCAGACATCGAAGAACCATGTCGCGGTATGGATAGAGACCCAAGGACGGTCTCAGCCTTTCGGTCGCGGTTTTGTCATGACGCCGATGTTTGGCAAAAAGGCTTGGTGCTTGGACCGGAGTCACCGGACTGAGCAGGTTGCCAAGGCCATGCCGTCGTACGCTATACAAACACTCGACGGTCCGCGGGTGAGGATTGGATGTGACGGCTATCGTCTCCGCGGATGGGTCTTGGGGCCAAGGAAGTTTGAAAAGTGCCGTTGGACCTTCTGGATGCCTGAGGCGTGTACATATGCCTCAGGTATACACACCTGAACGCGTCCATCTCGCATCGGGCAGACCACATTGTCGACAAAACATCAACGAAGCCAGCAACATCACAAAACCGCGAGTGGCCAGTGTAAGAATCAGCATCTGACTGGTCGGTCCATCACTATGGCATCCACATGGTCGCAAGACGTCCAGACTGCCTTTCAGGGGAACACGATTCTCGCAGCAAGAATCATCGACGTGGCGCAACGACATCAAGGAGAACTGCCGGCATTATTCGGTGACATCGCAAAGTACATTCTCTCATCGACGCCGGCCGCGCAATCAGCGAGCAAGAAACGGAAATTGGACGAATCAAGTCAGGCACCAACTCAAAATGGAGCCAGTACCGGGATTGCTAACCCAGTGGTATCATTCGAATGCAAAAACGTCAGCTTCGCCGTGCCCGCGAGGAAAAAGCTGAAGTTGCAGCTTGTTGCGGATAATGCAGATCCCAACAGGAAGGAAGTCCGAGTACTGAATCCGCAATCCAATGATGTCGAGTACTCCATTGCAAACACCCTCATCGAGCAGGCGTTCTGTCTTCCGGTACCAGAGAAGCAACAACGCCAATGGAACTTTGTCCTATTCCCTCAAAGTGGCGCAACGACTGCGGATGGCACGCCTTGCGAGCAGATGGTATTCACACTAAACGAGACAAAGCCGGATGATGCTAGCTCAGCGAGCCGAGCGGTGGTCGAGGGCGACACCTACATTTCAGTAACGGAGCCAGAGATCAACCAACTTCTACAACCACTTGGCAAACATGTCGTAAAGCCGACCGAGGCCGAATTCTCGAGCAGTATACCTCAGTCACATCGCAAAGGAGAGAAGGCATATCATGTGAAGGCTCACAGAGGGACAAAAGAGGGTGAGTACATCACATGCTGAATATGAGTCCGCAATACTAACTCGTCGCAGGCTACCTCTTCTTCCTCTCTAACGGCATCGTATTCGGCTTCAAGAAACCGCTCTCCTTCTTTCCATTCTCCGTCATCGAGTCCATTAGCTACACCTCCGTCCTGCAACGAACATTCAACCTCGTAATAACATCCACCGAGGGCGACAATGCCGAGACACAGGACACGGAGTTCAGCATGATTGACCAAGCCGACTTTGGAGGTATCGACGAATACGTCAAGCGACATGGTTTAAACGACGCTTCACTGGCTGCGAACAGGCGGGCGAAGGCGTACAATGTCAACAAGGTCAAGGGCGAGACGAACGGTGAGGCAGGGAATGCGGAGAATGGTGAGGAGGGAGAGGAGTCGGAACTGGCAAAAGCTGAGCAGGCGCTGCAGGACGCGGAGGATGAAGAGGAGGAGGACTATGAGGCTTCGGGCGGGGAGAGTGAGGGCGAGTACAGTGAAGAGGACGACGAGGAGGGCGAGGAGTATGGTGATGAGGTCGACGAGGAGGGCGGCGATGAGGTGGAACACGACGAGGATGCGCTCGACGACTAATCGCGTTGTGCGGATTGGTGTGTGGGTCGCCTTGCCGCGAGTCCGATTTCACAAATGCAAAACATTCTGACATTTCTCACAGCCCTCCGCTGCAGGCAGCATCCAGCTCGGCCTTTGCCGTCCTGGCCCTAGAGGATTGTTGTATGCCCAAATTCGCTGGACCGACAGCAACATCGAGATGCATCGCCCACGGTCCAAGGAACCCGTCACAATCCCTCGGCTCTGCTTCGTCCATCCACTGTTGCGCGACATTATACTTTCATGGTACCATACCAATTTCCCGATCAGACTTTAGGAGTTGAC
Organism: Zymoseptoria crescenta; assembly: GCA_026122155.1. Lineage (NCBI taxonomy): Eukaryota > Fungi > Ascomycota > Dothideomycetes > Mycosphaerellales > Mycosphaerellaceae > Zymoseptoria > Zymoseptoria crescenta. Next base: position 44,284 of record JALRMM010000223.1, on the reverse strand, counting down.
TCTACCACTATATCGAAGCATTGAATGCTCAAGGTCCTGCCACACCAGATGCGGCGAAGCCCGACGAGGATGCGCTCGACGAGTGATCGCGCGTGTCGAGCTGCCGGTGATCGGTCGCAGCGCGATTCCACTTGCGCCGACACCGGGTCTTATCCTGTATCTGACCAAGATTCTGTTACGATCCCGTTGCTCTCCTTCGTCCATCCACGATTCCCAACAGTTATGCTTCCCTGGTACCATACCAACCTCACGTACCGACTTTAGGGTCGAATCCTCCACCCAAACATCGAATGCTCAATGGGTCTGCCACTATTTTGCGACCGAGAACCAATGCTGCCATTTTTTTGCGCCCGCCCTTCGTCAATAAGACATTTCTCCCGCACTGTCAGTTTCCTTCATCCTTTCCACACACCGCAACATCCACCAGGCCGCAGGAAACGCAGGCACTTTCGGCGACAAATCCACATCACCTGTACACATCAACATCACAAGGTCTCACACGAACCACAAACAACATGACTTACCGCAGAATGCGACTGTGGACAGATCAGGTGGCCATGGCTAATGCTGTGCGCTTCCTTGGTGTCACCTCCGCCCATGGGGTTGGAGAAACCAAGATCGCCGAACCAGCTGAGGACGGAGATGTCAACGTGGCCGACGACGATGACGGCGACGAAGAAGCGTCTGACGAGGGTGCAAGCTTCACTGGCCCAGTTGTGGTCGAATCTGACGACGTCGACGAAGAGATCGTTGATGAAGATGAAAGCTCCACCAATCTGATTGAGATCGAGGCCGGTGACGATGAGGACGACGACAACGACTCACTCATCGACGAGCCGACTCAGAAACCTTCGTTTCCCATCTTTGACCTACCCAACGACCTCCTCCTAGTCTTCATGGACGTCTGCCCAGTCAGCGATCTCCTCAATCTTACGAAGGCCTCCCGTCACTTCCGCACCCTGCTCACTAGCTACGGCTCAAAACGCGCAAAGAGCCTTCTCCAAGCCCAGAGGAGCCGCCTCCACAGGATGATGCAACATCCCAACTTCACTGACATGAACATCGCGACCGCCATCCGCTTGAACTACGCCCACTACAACAAGCCCGACCCAGATAACTACAGGTTCGCTGCCCGGAGCCTAGCGGACGCCTACGTTGCTGCCAACTCACCTTTGGCGAAGGACCTCGACATCACCGACGACAATCTCGCAGACTACCCCGACCTCGCTGATCAAGCCGCTTACTACGCCGGTATAATCCAGCACATCCTCTGGTATGACCACGTGCACGTCTTCAAGCTAGACTACTCGGTCATACCGTTCTTGGACATCTACCTCAACACGCGTACCCACAAGGAGGTCTCAGAAGCTTATCTCGTTACCCTGAGTGAAGACCTCGCCAAGCCGGACAGTCCTCTCAAGGACATGCCGAAGTTTTGCATTGAGCGCGACTTCAAGATCTTCCGCACCAATCCCATCGTGGCCGAACTCCCGGTAGCTGAGCAGAATCAAAAGCGCACCCAATGCTTTTGGGAAGCCGTGAAAGCCGGCTTGCAGTCTTCGGCGTCGGTCGAAGAGCTGGCAAAAGATGCTGCACTGCACAAGAAGCTCGGTCTCCCGCGTCTCCACGCATGTCGGGGTGAGGAGAACTACTGGTACTTTGCGCCCAAGCAACAGGCGCACGAGCATGAACTCGCTGCTGCGCGGGATGTGACGGTGAGGGAGGGTCAGTCAGATGCGGCACGATGGGCGTACAAGCTGTGTAGACGGCTGAGGAGCAGAAATGCAGGAAAGGTGAAGACGGACTTTATGAGAGCCGAGATGATGAAGGATCTGGAGATCTGCTATGAGCCGGGAAATGACTTTCGGTGGGGATGAAGGGGTGAGATCGGACTGGACTACTTCGACTGCAAATGGACTGGTACAGTACACGATACGAGATCCTAAGGCTGTAATCATCGCTACCACCACACGCAGCAATACACTACTGTTGCGGCCGCAAAAGCAATGATGAATGGGTTGAGGAAGACGACACTTTACATGTGTGGGGTTTTGAAGAAGTTGCAGCATGTAATCAAAATCGTCAGTCTGCCTCGACACTTCACTGCTCCGCCTTCTCGAATTTCACAAACCTCTCGTCCCCTCATCCTGCCCTTCGACTGACCAAATGCAGTGACTTGCCCTCCACCTTATTCCGAGACATCGTGCGCTCTCTCGCCCCCTGACCCGATCATTTCTTACAAATCTTCTTCGTTTTGTCTGGATTCAAGCACCCGCCTTCATCGGTACCGTCTGGGTTCGCCTCGGAGCAAATACACCAACCTGCGAGGTTGTGTTTGAATCCGGGTTTCTTCTAAATTTCCCAAACGGTCAGAGAACACTTCATGTCGTGAAAGCGGAATTTCGTTCGTTGTGGGTGGGTTCTCACATCACGATATGTCAGGCAACACGAGCCTATGGGACGAAAAACAATGGTCAGCTATGTGGCTTATGTTTGGGCCCGGGAGATGTCAATGCGAAATGGAGATTCGTCTCTTGGGGATTGTGCTGTCGGCGTTGTGTATGCCACTCTGGAGACTTACAGAATTCTTCCTCTGTGCAGTCCGCTGCTACTCCAAGCGGCAGGAGGACTGCGAGGTAGAGAAAGGCGATGGCGGTCATTGTGAAGCGCATGTTGGCGAGGACGTTGCTTGCTTGCTTGGAGCGTTGGAGGACTCGGCAGGTGGGAGGCGATGCGGCGATGGCGCTCAGAGCGTTGGGTACGGAAGACAGAGGAGGTGGGGAGGGCGCGGTTGAATGTAGACTGCACTCGTACAGCTTTGTGAGCACGTCGGGGTGGGCATCGCCCGGGTACGGCATGAACTTTGAAGACCTGATCCCAGGCAAGGCCAATCGTTCCCCCAGAAATGTCGATGGCCCATTGGGCTTGTCACGGCTCGCCCTGTCGAATCTTTTCGCAGGGAACCCAGGCACGAGCCTATCCTCTCTCTCTTCTGCCAACACTCCTGGCCACAGTCTCCATTTGGCCAAATACACATGGTCGTAGGATTAGAAAGACCTGCACGAGGTAGACACATCGGGTGGTGTTCAGAAGCTCCGCTCTTCGAAGAGCTGTGCGATTGATAGCGTCAAAAGTACAATCCCTGTACTGCTGACCATGACTTCCCGGGAAGGATGAAAGCTACTTCCAATGCAATGATGCGGAGTACAGCAGAGAGACCCGGTCGACAAACCCTCCTCCTCCCTCCCTCCCACGCACCGATCTCGACCTCTCCAAACCACTCAACATCATATTCGCCCAAAGTCCAGCCCCACACCACAACACTTCATGCGATGTGTGTCTTCCTCCGAGGCCGTCCAGAGGAGACAACTGCCCAAACCTCTTGCGTTTACTCTAAGCATCTTTTGACACATCGCGGTCAAGCCACAGGACTTGGTCCGCTGCGATCATGCTGGTGCTGACCCCCAAGGTTCAAGGAGCAGGAGCGCTGCATCTCTGGTCCTGCTGATTTGGGGGGGTGCTGGACGAGTATTTCTCGCGAGAAGGTCGAGCGGAAGTTTTACGTGGTTCACGCTCACATTTTCTTGGTTGGAGACGAGGAGGAAAGGGTGCGAGGGACGGCTGGAAGCCAAGAGGATGGAATGGGGATGGTGTCGAAGTTTGGTACGGTACGGGCTAGGGTGAACATTGGCCCAGGGATTCCGAATTATGAGCGTAAGTGCGAAGTGGATTGCTTCTCATCTCATGCAAGAATCTCAGACGATTCACGAAGCGTTCATCGCATGTCACTTGCCACTTGTTCAAGTCCGACATGATTATCCGCCCAAAGTCCAGCTCTGCATCCCTTCCTGCATAGAACGCAGGCCTTCCTCCAAGCATGTCAGCGGAGGGCAAGAAAAAAACCTCATGAGCTCAATTCAAGGATGCCCTCCCACTGCAGCATTCAATCCCAGATTCCAGATAGACGCCGCCGTTGACGTGCTATTCCCCATGCCCGGACGAGGAGCAGGAGCGCTGCATCTCTGTCTCGATGTTAGGCATTCTGCTGCTCCCACTCAGCAGATTCGAGGGCCTCGACGCACCCACAGAGAGCTCACGCATCCTGGGGTAGACACACTGTCGACGTCGAAGGGTCGATGATCTGGAAGTGATGGTGTTGGCGCGGGATGTTTTGTGTTTTGTAGGGTAGGTGATAGTTTGGTCAGGTGGGTCAGGGGTAAGGTGAGTCGGAAAGGCGAGGTTGTGACGTGGTAATGAAGTCCGAAAAATGACGGCAATGTTGACAAGGTAAGCATTCGATTTCAAAGTGTCATCAAAACACGTCACCGAAACCATCACATCAAAGTCCTGTTCGCCCGAAGTCCAGCTCTGTACCCCTTTCTGAATGGAACACAGGCCTTCCTCCAGAGCGTGTCCGCGGAGGAGAAGACACAACCTCATGAGCTCAATCTAAGCGATCTCCAAACCAACGAGCAATCGATCAATGACCGCTGATCGACGCTGTCCGTTTTGATGCTATCCTCCCTGATGCTTAGTCACGGAGTATCCCGAGGTCCAATGAGCAGGAGCGCTGCATCTCTGTTCGTGACGACAGGTGGTTGGGTCTTTGTTCCCCACGTGTTCTACGAGCGGCCGCAACGATGAAGGGAGGAAAGGCCAAAATGAAGTCGGGATGGGAGATATATGGCTGATTTTGAGCACGGTCCATGGATCTAGCGGTGAAAGTTGGGTGGGACGACGGTGAGTCAGAGAGGGTTGAGAATGCTAGTGGAATTGAGGGGACAAGATGGTGTTCTGGAAAACTGAGAGAAGGGTTGCTGAGATGTCACTGTACTCACTGCCTTGCCTGATTATGAGCGTCTAAGCAGGAAAGAAAAGCAATATTTGCCCAAAGTCCAGCTCTGAATTCCCTCGTGGATGAATTCCAGACCTTTCCCCAAGCAGCCCAGCGGAGGCGTGTTTCGGCACCTCTTGACTTAATCTAAGCATTCCCTCTCACCGCAGCCATCGATCAAAGGCGACTGATCGAAGTTGTTGGTCGGAAGCTACGTTCAACACGGTCAAATCTCAAGGAGCAGGAGCGCTGCATCTCTGCCCTCGACGATTGTGTACCCTTGCGACACATTGCTTGCCGTCTACCTCAATAGGGCCGTCACCCGAAGAAATCGTGAAGAGAAGAAGAGGAAGAGAGCGGAGAGAGGGCGATACGGCCTACGGATGGTCGTGAGCACGGGCCATGATGGAACTTTGGGTCACACATATGAGTCAGACGTGAATGGCAGAAACGGAGTCGTTGACAACTAATCTGCTATCCCAGCAGGTGGAAGGAGACTCACTCACGTAATATTCAAAACGAAGCATGGGAAGTATTGTTCGCCCAAAAGTCCAGCTCGATCACAAAACCAAACAGTGACAACAAGCCTTCCTCTCAAGCAGTCCAGCGGAGGCGAACTTGAACACCTCTTGCATTCACTCTAAGCATTCATCGAACGTCGTCGTCGACCAATGGTGACCAGTCGACTTGGAACATTCAGATGCTAAAGTCCCCTGATACCTGAAGTCAAGACGGCAGGAGCGCTGCATCTCTGCCCCCGACGACAGGTGTGTACATCGACAGGGTTTCCGAGACTTCCAACATCCAGAGCACAGGGCAGTCGTTGCAATTGATCATGGAGAGAAGTCAGAGAGTTGATGTGTGGTTTCTGTTGAGCACGGTCCAGGTTGAGACATTTGGTTCAGGGACACTCACAGCTGTGAGTCACGTCCGGATGGGACGATGGAGTGGTTCTGTTTGGCGCGATGATCATAGGTCAGAATCGTTATTTCAATGTCTGCCTTTGTCTTTCCGATCGGTACGATGAGGTCTGTGAAAAACAAGCAGTACTCACAAGTCCGGGTCAAGACTTAGCCAAACACCTCGTTTCCAGGTCCATTCCGTCACCCGTTGACATTGTTGACAAAGTATCTCCTCAACCCGCAGGTCTCAAGTAGAATTGAGGACAGAAAGCCGTTGATACTCCTTCCTCATCATTCCAGGTGCATTGCCTCCACCATTGCATATGTCGCCCCTCAGCACCACCCACCCACCTTCGAAAACCCTCAATCTCTCCCGCTCAATCCTCAACAGCGACCGAGACGCACCAGACTCCGGTCCGGGAAGACCTCAGACAATTGCTCGCAAATTCACCGACTAAACCGCGACAGTCTGCACGCCCTCACCCGCCGCTTGTCCCGCATCAAGAGCGCGCTTAGCTTTGGCAGCGGCTTCTTGGGCTTCCCTGGCTTCCCTAGCCTCGCGCAATGCCCCCAGGTCTTCGACGTGCTCCGCCTTGAAGCCGCGAGTAAGCCGCGCGAGAGACAGCGTCAGGTAGATGGTGTTCAGGCGCTTCGGGTTCAAAAAGTCGACCTTGCCGAAGAATCGGGCGTCGGCCTCGAAGTCGTATTCGATGCAGTAATTGACGCTCTGTTTCCGCCTGCTCGCTCGCTCCTCCGCGGCGCTGACGAGTTTCCCGCCGATCACGTGGCTCGACCGCGGATCTTGGTAGTCCTTGTAGGCCCATTCCATCCTGGGGGCAGGACGCATGCCGTCGACGCTTCCGGACATGGCGAACTGGCCGATCAGAGTACCTTCGGGGCTGACTGGCAGTCGAGAGATTGGCGTCTGGCCTGATTCGACACCCGGCGGGAGCGCGATCGTCAGCCGCTCATCTTCCTTGACGCAGAAGACACTCTTGAGTTCTGGTGGATAATCTATTGCGGCGACAATCGTGGCTCGTTGTCCTTGAGTCTCCACACAGAAGTAGCCCTCGTCGCATTCTTCTATTACACTCCCGCCGCGCCGGCCGTTGGCCGGAATGCAATTGACAATATATCTGCTTGGATCAGCGTCTGAAGTGGAGTGATCACGGTCGTGGGACGTCTCTTACTCGCGCACATCCTCTTGGGCACCGCCCAATCGACCGGTACAGCGCGCCTGGATTTGCCCGCTGATTTCAATGTTAGTAGTCGTCTTCCGCCGAGACACGTACAACGCTAGCTCTGTACGTACATCTCATGCTCACCGATGTATCTAGCTCTGGCACAGATTTCTCGGAAATCCTGGGATCGCATGTTAACGGGTCAGTCCTTATGGAACAATCAAGACGACACCACTTACAGGTCTGTAGCCTGGAAGCCCCGTTGACCACCTTGGCGCATGCTGGTGATGATCATGATCCATTCTTGCGGCAAGTTCCTTCCCTGGAACCGGCGTTGCGAGGGCTGCCGGAGCCAAGAGAAGCGCAATGAGTGTCTGGAGCAACATGTCGGGCGGAGGCGACATGGAAGTCGAAGACAAGAGCTGTCGATCAGGAGTAGCAAAATCGTAGAGCTGTTGCTTAGATAGACGGCCGACTTCGTACGGGAATGGCGATTCTTGCGACCCCCGCGAGCAGGTTCTCGATCGAGGCTGTCCCCACGAGGCCATGAAGAAGAGGATTGTCGAACTGGCCAGACGAGTGCATGGAACAAGGGGCAGCCAATCAAGACATTGACACCTCCAAGCCAATGGCTTGAGAAATGAGAACGCAGCCTCACACATACCCCACTTCGTCCAGGAACATCATCGAGCGGCTTATACAACTGGTCTCGACCAGTGGTGCTTCTTCAACGATGATGATGCCCGTGTGAACAATTCGTCTTGTCGTATGAAGATACCTTCACGAAGCAGTCCGTGCATTTCCGACGTTGCGAAGCTCGGACTTCTTTCGTGGATGCTGTGGAACTTCTCGAGAGCTCTTGCACAACACACGACGAATGAAGACCCGACCGATTGATACCCAGGGCTCGTCGTGCTAGTACAGTAGGTGGATTGGTGTCTAAAACCTATTAGCACAACCACTCCTCCTCTCGGGATAGAAACACCCGCGTATCCGGAGGGTGTTCGTTCAACTTTGGATTTCCCAAGAGTGACGTTCAGCCCTGCATCCCTGCCTACTCGATCTGAGAATCGAGAACCATGGGAGCCTCATTTTTGCGCAGGCTGGGGAGGGTGCCTTCGCAGCAGCAACCGTCATCCTAGCCGGCACGCTACTAGCTCCTCGCGTGCCGTCGAAGTCCGAGCGGTGTGCACTGGTGCAGTAAACGAGATAGCGCCTGCGATTTGCTTCATTCGACATTTGGAATGTTGGACGCAGGGCATGACATTGATAAGCAAGGATGCTTGTACAGAGGTCCTCGTGCGTGACACGCATACAGGAAATCCCATGGCCCTAGGAAAGTCAGATCGGGCCAACCACAACCTACTTTCGAACAAACCTAAATCTCTTATTCGCCGCCCGCTTCCAGCAGGACCAGCACTGATTCATTATTGGACGATGTCCGCTGGAAATGCAGCGTTCGCCTCGCCAAAGTTGATACGCTGGTCGACCACGCTGTCGATCCTTGATCGCTGATAAGACAGTCGAAGATGCATGCACGAGAGGGCCTTAAGCCGTCATGGACGAGCCCTCACATGGACGAGCCCTCACATGGACGAGCCCTCAGGGTAGCGGTGCTGTCCTTGATCATCCAGCGGTCTCAAAACGCGGCCAGATCGCGACATCACCATTCGAGCTCGTCGATTTGTGGAGGTTGTTTCTATGCTTCTCAATCAGTGAAGCTTGACGTCAAAGTGGTTCCTTCGCCCGGGGAGTTCCTCGCTCGTCGGACCAGGTCGAAAGCGTGCAATTCGATTGGAAAAAATCACAAAGCTGGTCGTCCCGTACAGCGATCGATTCCCGGCATCATGAGGAACCCTTGCTTCTCCAGTGGTTTGTATTTTGGGTTCTCCGTCGAGCTTCGTGTGAGGTTTCCAGGCATACCTCCGTGGTGCCGCCCAAACCGCGCCAAATTCTTGTGGCCTCAGGCCCGAAGCTGTCGCACTTGGAGCGGCACAACGGAGATAGAGCTTTGTCACATGTCGCATTTCTCGCTCCCTCAGTCTCGAACCCGAGTCCAGGAACACAGTAACTTAATCCTCGACCCTGAGGTCCGACATCCTGCCTCCCCTCAACTCGGTAAGGGATCATCCGGCATCCTTCTTCATTCCAATCCCACCCCAGGTATGCCCAGACGCCACCTCCTCCCTCCACATTCTTCCCACAATCTCTCGATTCTCCTCCCACCTCGCCCACGCCATTCCCTGCAACAGACAATCCGCCAGATCATCCAGCTTCCCTCCCGCAACCCCTCTTCCTCCTTTCTCCACCCGGAAAGCCTCCGCGATTTCCTCCGCCTGCCCTTCGAATTTCAGCTGGACATCTTCCGACTCGCCTCTGATCCAAGACTTGACAATTCCCACTTTGGCTTTCTTATCGACTTTCCCTCTCCGTTTCTTCTCTTCCACATTCGTCGCGGCGGCGTGACCGGCGCATCTGAGTTTGAAGAACGTGGAGGTAGTAGAAAAGAGATCCGGTGGTGGACGGAGAGGGTAGTCGATGTTTTCTTCGTCCCAGAATTTGGCGACTCGGGCCGGGTTGACGGCGTGGACTTGTGGAAAGTCGGTCGTTGATGGGCTTTGGGCTCGCAGGGTTTCCAGACAGGCCCAGAGCATGCTCTCTAGCATGTTCACTCGCACGGTCCATTCCTGTATCGCGGCTGCGCCTCCGGAGCGGAAACGTTGACGTTCGATTAGGACTGTGGTGGGTTGGAGGGAGAGCAGCTCGTTCGTTACGGTGTAGGCGGTGCGAGACAGTGAGGATGGAGTGAAAGCGTCTTTGGCAATGGCCGACTTCTTGGATTTTTTAGCCTTCGTCGTCTCGTCCCGTTCAGGTTGGACGATAGGCGTCGTCGCTGCACCATTCCCACCCACATCCAACAGATCCATTCTCTTCCAAGTCGTAACCGTCATGGGTCTCACACTATCCTCCACCCCAGAACCCGTCGAACATGGAGTCTCCAGCGCACAAAAAGCCAGATTCCGAATTCCCATGTCCACGCTCACGATCCGCGTCGGCTTCGCAGACCTCTTCTTTTGATCATGTTCATCCAATTGGCTTGTCAGGACAGCCACTCGCTCGGCTTTAGTACCTGCTGATGCGGTCCCAGTCAGAAAGGCCCAGTAGCCAAGTTGCCAGGCCTTCAAGCCCGCCATGCGCGCTGCTGCGGTGGCAGCTGTGGCAGCAGTCATGGCGGGAGCTGGAATTGGGACTCCACACTGCTCGACCTGGTATTCAGTCGACCCATGACGCGTGCGGTCCGGCTTTGCGATCGCTAGTGATGGACATGATGACAGCAGTAGCTTGGTGGTGTTGTGCGACTGGGACTCGGTCGCGTTCACATGCAAGGGAGTAGGGATAGAGTTTCGGCTCCGCAAACGCTAATCTTCTCGGCGCGCTTGACATCAGTCGACACGAAGATATTACCAATTTTAACGCCAGTCGCTGATAGATCAGCATCACAACAAAACCGATAGTCGGGTTCTGGGGTGTAATGATGAGCGGGGTTCGCCGCGTACTGGTCAAGGAGCAGGGATCGACTTTTCACGCACGATATCCTTCTTCACGCACGTGCTTTTCACGTATACGTAATTGTCCGGTTTTTGGTAGTGCTTATTCGTAACGTTCGTGCGGATCGAGAGGCCTACTATAGGCACCGCCGGAGGCTTGGCGCGCCGTAGGCGAAGAAAAATTAGTATATACGTAACGAGCTCGGAGCGTGCGTTTTAATAGTATCGGTTTCGTAATAGTAGCGTATATATCGATGTTATTGTTAATAATTAAAGTTTTCGAAGTTTATAGTAGAAAGATAAAGCCGAAGGGTAATTAATTAGGACTAGCGCTAATACTATTAATTTAGCGTCGAATTTGCCCCGCTCTATACCTAATTAGGCAGTTAGTTTTAATATAACCTAGTGCGTGCTAAGAGATATCTACTACTAAATCTATCCTTCGTCCTTTTATGTACGTTCGAGGAAATTAAGGAGTTAGCACTTCCTATTACGCCTACGTATCCTTAAAACTAGGGTTAAAAAGTCCTAAAATCCGTCCTTTAACCCTAACCCTATAGCTTACTAAGCTAAAGGAGCTCTAAACGAACTTATACTAGTAGAGATTCCTATGCACTTTTTTAATTAGATTATAGGTGTAAATGCGTATATATTACTAGGAAAAAAATAGACTCGATCCCTCTAGTAGTATAAGAGTTATCGCAGTTTCTAGTTTAGAGGAAGCTTCGATAGTAGAAGTCGACTTTAAAGGTCGAGCTTTTTTATATACGTAAGGAACTTAAAAACTTTATAACATAATAATATATTTAAACCTCTATATATTGCTCTAATTCTTAATTTACTAGAAAGCGCCGAGGGGCACTTTTTAGATAAATAAAAAATAAGTAGAATCTATTAAGTACTTTATACGTAGTTAACTTCGGAAGTTGTTGTTAACACTAATAGATCCAAGCTTAGCTTAGTTTAGAAGCTAAAATCCGCATAGTAAGACTCTCTCCTTTACTAATAATAGTAACGCTAATAATGCCTAAACAACCCGACTTCTCGTCTACTAATTACTTTAACCTCTATTATAGGGAGGACAAGAAGAAGCTATTCGCAGTTTATAAGTACTACTACTATAAGTCCGTATACGATAAGAAGCGCTATAAGGCTTACTATACTCGGTATACTACTACTCGTAAGGTAATAGCGGCTACTACTCCCCCTAATTAAGCTACTATATCCTTTCCGCTAGCGGTAGTAGATCCTTCGATAGGTAAGACACTCGAGTAGTTAGCAGCGTATATAGTCTACGAGGCTAACCTTCTATTTACGTTCTTCTAGTATCCGGCCGTCCTCGACTTCCTCTACGCCCTACGTCCGAACTACTATCCTCTATATAAGAAGTAGATCTGCACCGTTCTACTAGACGAGGCCTATAATAGCATCTTAGACAAAGTAAGAAGGAGCATTGTAGTAAATAAGAGCGTAGACATATAGGTAGATAGAAGCACGGATAGTAATAAAGATAGCGTAACAACTATATTATATATAGACTCTATAGGCTACTATACCGTTAGCACGTTCGCTATAATAGATACCGATAAGAAGGTAGAGGTAGAGTTCGAATAGCTAAAAGGCTTCCTAAAGGACCTCTATAGTAGTAGTCTTTATAAACTTAGCTCTATCGCATTCGATATATACTTAACGTAGCTAGCTATCTTCGATATAATTAAGCGCGATATAGAGATGTCCTATATTATCTATGTACTATATAACGCTTATAGTATTAATCTCTATATCCGTAATATCTTTAGGCTTCTATTCTTTAAGGGAGTCTATAAGCAATTATAGGCTATAGCGACTAGCTTCTTATATAAGAAGGCGATAAGGTAGCTACTCCGGAAACACTAGTAGTAGTAATATAGTAGAATCTATACTATCCTACTCGGCAGTAACACTCGATAGGTATCTATTATTAACCTCTTTACGTCTTTAAAGCGCTCGAAGGCTATACTTATTACCTTCGTAGATAATCCTCTCTATACGCTAAAGAACGAGCTAAAGGATACTATTAATAGCCGCGAATACTAGAATAACGTAGACGAGGTTATTAAGATTCTTTAGCCGCTCTACGCTTAGGTCGTAGCCGCGTAATTAGATACTACTACGATAGAGAAGGTAGTACTATAATAGAGCGCTATTAAGGCAAAACTAATAAGCTAATAGAAGATAGTAATAAACGCACCGCTCGTGGATGTTATCTACGGCGATATAGACATTTAGTAATCGTATAAGAGTAAGGCTACTATTACCGGTATTAAAGAGCGCTTAAATTGTTAGCTTACTAACGACTATTAGGCCGCGTACTAGCTTAATCTAGAGCGTATCGAAGCGGTAGATAATATAACTAATAAGAAGCGTAGAGGTACGTAATATCGCGTCCTTAACGCTATTAAACGCTCCGTTAATAACACTACTAACCGTTAGAAGATTAAGAGCGACTACTACGCCTTTAAGCGCCGAGATAGTATCTTTAGCGCCGACGATAAATACTAGAGCCTTCGTATACTCGACTTCTAGACTAATCGCTAATACGTCGCTCTATTACTCGCCGCTTACGCTATTCGTCTTACGAAAACTCGAGCGAATACTACTACCGCTAAACGCACCTTTAGCGCCCTTCGGCTCCTTTATATATACCTTCGTAATCGTCTATTACTAGTATAGCTCGACCGACTCCTTACCGTTTACTTTAATAGCTACGTATAGCGACAATATCGTAGACACCTTAGTAGTATTACCCGTAATAAAAAGAGAAAGAGAGGGCTAGATAATACGTTACGAGAGTAGATAATAAGGTAGTAAGAGTAGGAGTTTAAGAATATAACTAAGGTATATAACAAGACGGTTACCTTCCTAAGGGACTTAAACAAGCCGAACAATCTAATAGCATAACGCAATATCTAGTAGTTTCTTACGGACGTTATAGAGCTAGAATAGTATAAGGCGATAATTAAGGATATAGATACCGCCGGTAAGAATAAGGATTAAGGAACGAGCTAAATTATTAGTAAACGGATAAGGGTTAAGATTCTAAAAAAGACAGCTTTTAGTATAGCCTACGGATATTTATTACTTATAGAAACGACTTCTATAGATCTTAAAAAATCGATTAAGAGCATATTAGCTAATTTGCTCTCGGCTAATTAGAGGCTAGGAAACTCCTTTAGTTTTTTCCCCGCATTCGAAAATTCACGAGCTCCTTCCTAATCCGGGTCTTCCGTCCGGATTAGGCCACTAACTAAGCCGCTCTTGGCGCACTGGATCTCTCGTTACGCACAAAAGCACGAAATCGTCCGTTACGCACGAACGCACGAACAGCACTAAGTCGATCCCTGTCAAGGAGGTCAAAGGTGCTTGTGCAGTCATGATCGATTGTGTGCAGAGTCGAGTCATGCAACTCCAAAGCGACGCCGGCGACATCCAAAGTCGTATCGCGAACGGCTCCATCACATTCACAGCATCGACAAGAGAAGGGAGATTGAGCCAAACATTCCCATTAGGTACTCGCTAGCCGTCGGGTATAGAAATACATGCTCCGTAACGCCTTGCTGGTGGTGCTGCAACACAAGAGAAGAGATCGCGACCAGAGATTCGTCCCATCCGTAGCCTCCAGAGCGTCCCTCGCTCGATTCGTAGTCGCCAAAATGGCTTGTGCCTCTGCAAATTTTTGTCTATTCTCGTATGCCACCTGTCCATGCTCCCTGGTCGATCCTCGATGTAAGCGCGACGCAGCGCGCCAATGCCCGTGTTCGTTGTGCGGACATATTGCCGCCCACATCACGTCGTAGTAGTCGCCGGCCGGCTGGCTCGGTCGTCATCGTAGCTCTCATATTCTTTTCCCATTCCGCCTCGAGTCGCGTCATCCTTCAGACAGCCACCCACATCACCGACACCACAATGTCCATTCCCTTGCCCTCTCCACCGCCATACTTGTAGCTCCACATACCATCCTTCTCGTTGTTCCAGAACGCGCCGCTAGCACTGTGCATCCCTCTCCTGCCGACCTTCTTCTCGCCAGCTGCTGCACTCTCGCCGCCGCCTGCTCGAGGATCACTCGTGTGTTGGATAATCGTAGCGCTCACGATGAACTTGTAGGCTGGCGGCTCATCTCCGACCGCGGACTCGGACATCAAAGCTTGCAGGATGTTGTTGATGATGGTCTGGTTCCATGTGGCGGTTTGGGAGTGCTCGTAGACGGAGGCGGTGGAGACTGCAGCATCGCAAGCGTCGGTGCAGATTTGCCGGAGGCGAGTGGTGGGGAGTGGAGGCTGGGAGGATTGGTTAGCGAAAGTGGACTCGATGAGCGAGGAGTCGGCGGTGAGAGCGGCTTACCGAGGCGGCCATTGTGCGGTTGTGTCTTGTTTCACGGACGGTGTTGTGGAAGGATGCGTAGTTTTCTGGAGAAGGACTCGAAGATGAGGGGATTGCTTGTTGAATACGAGGCAGTCGGTCGACGAAGCTTGTGACTGTAGAAGGATGGAGCGGTTGGCGATGCGATCAGGCGATTACAGCAGGTCAGTTCGAGGACGTGCTGTTGATTTGAGACGTTCGTGGTGAATGAAGGAGAGTTGGTCAGCAGCGAAGTGGAGGAAGATGGCTACAGTAGTTGAACAGGCTAAGTTAGTCCGTGGGTTGCCGTATCGCGAGCTCCTCCTCTCCTCCTCTTCCTGCAGCCGATGTCGTCCTAGCCAAATCTAATTTACAATTCTGGCCCCTCGGCCAGAGGAGCGCGCCGGAGATATTCCGAGCACAAGGTCCAAGATTGATGCATGTCGCGGGCCGGTCCAGCGGACAGCCCGAGTTCAACGACAAATCAGAGTGACGGAGGCATGCATGTGGAAGCTTCGCTTGCTTCAACGTGGAGGGGTGGTTGGCTTCACTGCTGAGAAACATCTTTCTTTTCCAGGCCACATTGAGCACCGACACTCACGCACGATAACGATATACTCTCACCTTGCGACGACCACATCTCGGAGCACTGGAACGTCGTCACTCGTTCGATCACACTCACATCCGCCGCGGACCCACCACCGCCATCAGCAACAGACCGACCTCCAGCTTGACCCTCACCTCACACGAACCACGACCACCCTCACAGAAACCGCAAACATGTCCTCCCAACCACTCCTCCAAACCGCGCCAGGTACACTCCATCCCTCCATCCATCTCTACCACCCCTGCTAACCACCCTCCCTCACAGGCAAACGCATCGCCCTCCCCACCCGCGTCGAACCCAAAGTCTTCTTCGCCAACGAACGCACCTTCCTCTCCTGGCTAAACTTCACCGTCATCCTCGGCGGCCTCGCCATGGGCCTGCTCAACTTCGGCGATCGCACGGGCCGCATCGCCGCCATCATGTTCACCCTCGTCGCCGTCGCCGCGATGGTGTACGCGCTCGTGACGTTCCACTGGCGAGCGAAGAGCATTCGGATGAGAGGGCAGGGAGGGTTCGATGATCGGTTTGGGCCGACGGTGTTGGCGATTGCGTTGTTGGGGGCGGTGATTGTGAATTTTGTGTTGAGGTTTAGTTCGTAGGGCGAGGAGGGGGGGGGGGGGGGTCGAGGTGGGAGGAGAGGAGGAGATGGTAGAGGAGAGAAAGAGGCGGCAGAATGGGTGGGTGGGATAGAGACGGCTGTGCATATGGCTGGCTTGGAGAGGTCGACTTGAGAAGGAGCCGCAGAATGCCAGGCGTGGAGATGTACAGTGGACATGCTTCGACAGAGCGGCCGGCAGACGTCACATGTATCATATGCACAAGATGGGACAATAGAGGCGGAACGATGCACAGAGGGCTGAGATGTGGAAAAGGGCGCGCGGAGTGGGGTTTTCAGCGATGGAATTCATCTTTTCATCTGTTCACGGTGACCTCCAGCTAACAATTGTCACCCTCCCCACCTTCTGCTACTCCAATTTGGCCCCTTCCGCAGTGGCAGCACAAGTGCCAGTTCGGACTGTAGTGCCGGTTCCGTGCGGCCTGATGACCATCATCTTCAGACGTCTTCCACTCCTAGCAGTCCTGCGAGCGGCTGCGCTGTGACAAGGGTAGAGCTTCATGCCCGCGGCTGTCGTTGTCGGTGTTCCTACTTCAAGAACGATGCGAGCGGCGAAATGTGCAGCTGGCGCATATGCGGGAGATCGTCGGGACGAGACTTCGTGCAGAGTCGACAGTCCACTTCTGACAGTGATGCCCTGATGCTCCGTCGCTCGTCATGATGTGGTAGATATGAGGAGATTTTCACCGATGAAATTCCCGAGCCTCCACGGCTGCTCCTTAAATCTCACAGGCCTTGCTGTTGACCATGGTTTGAGATCAAAAGTCCTTGACTATGCGACCCAACCTCATTTGCCTTCATCACCTGGGCCAGGAGCAACGCCCATCCCAGGGCTCGGATGGTTTGGAACAGCATGCTGCTGGCGCGGAGTCATCTGTGGGAACCCACCAGACATCGCGCGCTGCTGCTGGAGGTGATATGGATGCGGTTGGTTCGGAGAAGGCTGGAATTGACCTTGCATCGGCATGTTCGGCTGAAAGCCTTGATGAGAACCCTGGTGCGACATCATCGGTGGACGTGGGCCGTTGTTAAAGTTCTGACCTCCGTGTTGCTGCATGTGGGGCATGTGCGGTTGCGCATGGGGTGGCATTGGTGAGAAGCCTTGCTGTGGCATCGGGCCGTTAGCGTAGCCTCCCGAGTGCTGCTGCACCATCATGTGGCCACCCATGTGTGGTCCGTTGAATTGAGGACCTGGACCATATCCACCGGGACGCATTTGGCCCACTTTCGAAAATGTCAGTGGCGCGTAAGTTGCGGGCGCATGTCGTGAGTACTTACTCTGTCCTTGCGGGTGCCCCGGCATCATCATCATTGGACCACCTTGCATGTGAGGCTGGCGGTAGGCCATTGATGGGCTTACACCATACCCTTGAGGCATCGGTTGGCTAGGAAAGCCCTGTGGCATTGGAGGCATTTGGCCGCTGAAGGGAGCAACCGGTACCTGCTGCGCGCGAGGCGAGTTCTGCACGGAGCCATTAGGTCCAAAGTGCTGCTGCAATCGCGGGTCGAATGAAGGACCATGCTGCTGCTGCGGGTAGAATTGTTGTTGACGATGAGATGGTTGTTGCATGTTGCCGTGCATATGTGCTGGCAGTTGATGCGCATGTGGCAGCTGGTTGTTCGGGTTTGGAGTGTGCATGGGTGAAGCACCCTGGCTCGGGGCCTGCGTCTTCGGGAACGCAGCAAGGTACATTGCTCCATCGTTCGGCTTGGTGACAGGCCAGGTAGGGTTGGTGTTGTATGCCTGAGGAAGACCGCCATTCTGGGTGTACTTCTTCTTCTCCTGATCGTTGTAATCGGCCTCGGCCATGCGGTGAAGAGGGTCAAACACGGAAGGAAACGGCTTGGTGGTCTTCGACTTTCCCTTGCTGAAGAAAGAGGCTTTCTGCTCTGCTGGCTGGCGACCACGACTTACAGCTCTCTGCGGGCTAGGAGAAGTGCCTGTTGGGGTGAAGGCAAATGCACCAGGTCGGAACTCGAAAGCTTTGGCATTGACGTTCAGGCGAGTCGCAGAGCCTGGGCTCATAGGCTGCTCGATCGCCGCGGGAGGCGGTCCGGCAGGTATGCGAAGATCTGCTGGCAGCGGCTGCGGCATGCCTGCGCGGCTGTTGAGATTGCCTTGAATACGCTGGCCGAGAGTAGCCCGCGGCATCTGTGCCTGGCCCTGTCCTGGTTGTACAACAGCTGGTCCGCCACGACCTGCTGGTGGGCGAGCTCGTTGCTGCTGATTGAGATCTGTCCGGGATCCGGTGGTGGATGGAGGTCCTGCTTGAGATGTCGACATGGAAGGAATGGGCGACGTCACGGCGCTGTGAGTCTTATCCCTCGTTTCCTCCTCCTTTGCCGCCTCTTCCGCCTTTGACTGAATTTCCAGCTGCTTCTCGCGATCTTTGGCCAATATTGGAACGAGATCGTCAGGCACTCGACTTTTGAGCTTGAAGTTGGCAGCAAACTTCTTCAAATCATTGAGCTTCACATTCTTCTCCTGGCGTGCACTGGTGCGTTTCGCTTCTTGCGCAGCACGTAGGCGCGATTTTTCATTAATGGCGAACTGCTTGAATGCATCTGCGGTATCGCGCACACGATCTTCCGTGGTCGTCTCCTTCTTCTTCGGAGCCACTGCATTGTCAGGGCTGGCTTCCGCAGATATCCGCGGAACTGGCGCCTGCGCTTGGGACGACTGAGCAGGCGACGCCTTGATCTGGCTCGAAATGATTGCCGGATCGAATGGAACACCCGGAATACTCGGCGCACCAGTCATTGGACGCTGTGATGGTGGGATGTATGCACCGGTGGCTCTCTTCGGCAATGTGGTGGTTTCTCTTCTGACCCCTGAATATTTGTCTTCTTCGTCTCCGCCATCATCACCGTTCGCATCCCTTCGTCTTTCCTCTGCAACGTGAGCATTTGCAGGTGCCGAGCCTTCAATCTCACGAGCAATGCGATCGGCCTCTGCTTGTCGTCGCTTATATTCCGGGTTCTGACGGTTGATGGAGGTGGTGTAGATGTTCTCGTCGTACGTGGATTGAACTCCGTACATGCGCTCGTTGGCGGCGAATTGATCCCAGCCGGAATCGTTCGGGTTGCCCAGAGACATGTCGACGGAGGACTCGAGTCCCGCGTCCCACCGTTGTAGTTCGCGAGCGCGAGGCATGTGCGGATCTCTGCCGGAGATCTGGGTATCGGTCATGAAAGATGAGGCCGCAGCGCCTGTTGATCTCGTGTCAGCTGTTGTCGCGCTCGTCGTCTGAAGTCTGGCAGTACCATTCTGTTGCAATGTTGCAGTGGCCGTGGTCACATCTTGGACGAACAAATCCGTGGTATCCTGCACGTCAAAACTCATGACATGCTCCTCGCCCTGGCCTACATATTCAGTAGACAGGTGAGTTTCACCATTCGCTTGCTGCTGACCGCCCGCCGACCGTGTCTGTCTGGCCATCTTGATGACATAGTGTGCCCTGTTGGCCTCGAATGATCCGCCGCTAAAGACACCAGTATATTGCTCGCCGTTCTTCAATGTGATTGTCGCATCTTTGCCCTGTTCGTGTGTCAGTCCAAGATTGTCTTGCTTCCGGTCTTCGTGCGCGGAGATCCTGGAGTGTTTGTACGTACGACAAAGTGTGCCATGAGAAATAAGGAGCGGTCGTGTGCCTGCTTATCGAGTGTTTCACCAAAGCTTTTCACCTGCGGAGCCTGGTGTGGAGGCTTGGACAGCAGCTTGTCGGTGCCATTGGGAGCGTTGTTGGGCTTCTGGCTGACGGTCTGCCAGACACTCTTCTGCGGTGGCTGTTGCTTCCTATGTGTAGGCGATTGATCAGCACGCGCCAAGATTCACGTGGCAGCTTGGTGGAGTCGAGGCAGGGCATTGAGATGATGTGCAGAGATGAACGCAATACGCAATGCCTCGTGCGAAGTCCGACGACGACACAAAGGGATCGAGGGAGCGGGAGGTGGATCGTGTCTCGGATCGCGCTTACCTGGCGGTATTCTGTTCGCCCTTTGACGCGGAGTCACCGCCGTTTAACGTAATGGCCGACATGATGGCAAGCCGGCAAGTTGAACGGCGGATGGGTATATCGTGGGCGTCGGTGTGCGGCGGGCGGGCGGCCGATGTTGTGGTGGTGGAGCAAGTCGGGGTGGAGTCGGGGGAGCTCTTCAGCACGAGACACCACGGCGCACTCTAGCCGGTGCGATGGCACGTAAATGGAGGAATTCCAACGCGACGCTAAAGAAGAACAACAAGCCTGGTCCGGAAGAAGAGAAGGCAATTGACGGAGGGAAGAAAAGTGAGTGTGGTGGAGGAGATGGTGAGATCGGGTGGATGATGAATGGGAGGGGAGAGAGAGAGAGAGAGAGAGAGAGGTGTCGTGGATTCGATTCGAATAATGGCCTGCCCTGCCCTGGTTTGGTTTGGTTTGGTTTGGTTTGGCCCGCTTGCCTCTCTTTCAATCATTAGCGTCCTTTCGGAAGGTCGGAACAGGCTATATAAGGTTGGAGGGGAGGTAACTGTATGTACATTCTCGTTGAATCTTGAATGAACAGACGTTGACGAATGGGTGCTGGTTCACTCAGTCGGCGTTTGCTTCCCAACGGGCTAGAATATGCATGCTAGTTAGAATATACGGGTGATGGGCCGCTTGGATTGTTCGGGCAGGGTCACATCACATCTCGCTGTTCTCGTCTTGGAGTCACTTCGTATTCGCTCGGCCCTTCGCTTTCGCGCGTCTGAATTCATAGTACAGTAAGGCATCACGGTTCCCGCGTCCTTGTTCGTCAAAGAATAATCTGTACATCGCCCTCGACTCCACCTTGAAACGCTAGACGTCTCCAACGGTGCAACGCTCCCGCCAAGCTCGGCCTCCAAACTCTCTCCCTGGCGTTCCCCAAACGTCGGCCCAGCTTCAAGCTGTCAAAGGCGCTCTGACGTCTATCGAACTTCCCACGCGACTCTGGATCCCCGACGCCCTTGTCCGAGCATATCGTCTTGACTCGACCGTCTTGTGCATCCGCAGCTCGTCATCAACGCTGTGACTGCTGTCAACCGTCAACATCATGAACGGCACTCAGCAACCCGCCGCGTCGATGGCTGCGCCGGCCGAAGATGGATCGGCACAGAGAGGCAGTGGAGGTTCAGGCCGGTCTGGCAGTGGGAGGTCGCGACAGAATGTGTGTGCATGATGGATGTCCGGCGCATGGTATGAGTAAACACAGCTGACAGTGCTTGACCAGCCGCAACAACAGCTCTCGACCATCGAAAAGTCCGTCACCCATCTCCTGGTGGCCACGAAGCAACTCCTGGAAACCCTGACCATGTGGTCGACTGCGCGCGCGACCGAAGGCGAGGTCTCCGACGTCTACGTACGGCTGGGCTACGAATTCAACATCGCGTGCAGGGCGTTCAATGCGATAGGGGTGGATACGTCAGACTTGGGACCGGTTCCGGACATGCTGCGGACGATATTGGAAGAGACGTTGAGCCAGGAAGCAAATCAGCAGAGCTTGGAGAAGTACTTGCCGAGGATAAGAGACATCATCATCAACCTGCTGCACGGGTTAAAGAAGAAACAACAACGGCTACGACAGCGAAGTAATCGAGATGGCACAGAGGCGAATCGGCAGCCACGGCAAGCTTCTTCGGCCAGCAGCGTCGCATCGAACTTGACGGAACAACTGGAGGATGTGCCATCGCGACATACTAGCAATCGATCGTATGCGCAAAGACAAGGCAGTGGAGAAATCGGTGGTGCAGATCTTCCTCCACGGACTACCAGCGCGGCAGTGAATAAGGGATCGCCCAAGAGGCATGCGATCAGTCCTCGTAACAGCGTCAACAATGGTCCTCCACGTCAGGACGTTCTGAGCAGCGACTCGGGGTCATCTATATCCAGCACGAGCATGCAGAATATGCCTGTCATTGCACCCTATCCCGAGAACGAAACGATGCCCGCGAGTGAGAACTACGAACAAGAACGAACGGAGATTCCACCTCGAAAACAACCCCCGAAAGCGAATGATGCTCTGACCGCGCTGCAACGAGGAGGAGACTTGGAGAGGAGAGCATCCCGGCGATTCTCTGCATATCAGATCCAGAAGCATCTTGGAGCGGCCATGCCGGGGATGCCTGCAATACCTCCTTCACAGAACTCGCCCATCCCGAATAGAGGTCGTGATGCGCGCGAGTCCTTGAATGCTGTAAGATCGCGTGGAAGCGCGATCCACGATCGGACCAGGTCACGCACTCAGAAGATGGGGAATGAGGCGTCGCCGAACAGGGATGATAGGCGGATATCAGAGGAGTCGAGCTCGCATCAGGATGAGGACCTGCCTGCACCTGGGAAGTCTGCAGCTGAGGAACTACCGGCCAGTCCTTTGGTGAAGACACCGGAAGACAAGCTCGCGAACACTTTCTTCCCGCCGGGAGAAGAGACGCCCAGCGCTACTGTGAATGGACCTATCAACGAGCCATTCGTACCGGATGCAGCAGCCACAGAGCTCGAACGGGCCCCAACTGTGAAGCTGTCACGACAATCAATACGACAGACTCGCCAGTACACTCCCCCCGTATCACAATTCATTCCCGAAGGATCGCCGCAGGCTGGCAAGGAGCTCACCCTATTCTTGCAGTACAAGAGCAAGATTAAGAAGTTCGTATTGGCCGATGGCGGCGATCTCACAATACCCAGGCTACAGCTGGCTTTCATTGAGAAGTTCGCCTGGAACACGCATAACAATGGAGTCGATCTGCCGGAGATCTACATCCAAGATCCGGTGTCTGGTGTGAGACATGAATTGGAAGACTTGAATGACATCAAGGATCGGTCCGTGCTGGTATTGAATGTTGAAGTATTGGACGAAGTCAAGCGCCACTTCGACGATGGTATTGGCGGGCTGAGGCGGATCGTTGAGGGCATCCGAGCAAGTATGGACGATCAGCAGGTCACTATCCAGAGAGTCTCCGACAGACAGCAAGACACTGCAAAAGAACTGGCAGTCATCGCAGCAGCGCCGCCGCCGGTCGCAGCGGTTCCAGCTGGTACCGCGACGGCAAGCAAAGACATGGGCCAGCTCAAGGAAGTGCAGTCGCTACGGCGAGACCTCGCTGTCGTGCGGCAGACTTACACATCATTCGTGTCCGACATGCAAGCTAACATGGCTACCCTCCGCACCAAAGCCGCCTCTGTCAAGCAAGCTGCAGTCGTCTCTGCGATCCCCGAAATGGACAATAATACCGGGCGCGCCTACGTCAACAACGGCAAGAAGTCCCTCTCGGACGACAGCGAAAGCATCGTCAACCGCGTGGACGACCTCCAAGACTTGGTCGAAGACCTCCGCAAAGACGTCGTCACGCGCGGCGTCCGTCCCCTTCCTCGGCAACTCGAAGAGGTCAGCCGCGACATCAGCATCGCCACCGCGGACCTCAAGAAATTGCAAGAATTCCTACGCAAGGAGAAACCCGTCTGGACGAAAATCTGGGAGAAAGAACTGCAAGTCGTCTGCGACGACCGCGACTTACTCACCATGCAGGAAGAGCTCGCCGCCGACTTGGAGGACGACCTCGAGAAAGCCGCGCAGACCTTCGCCCTCGTCGAGCAAGCTACCAAACAGCAGAATCTCGCCTCGCCCACCGCCAACGGCGGCGCCCCACCTACCGGCGTACGCTCCACGTCTCGCACCCTGGTCCCGATCCCCACTGCCGATCCCGCGAAGGCAAAAGACAGCGTGCTGGGAGAAGTCCGCGCCCTGCAACCCAACCACGAGTCCCGACTCGAAGCGATCGAGCGTGCGGAACGGCTGCGGCAGCGAGAATTGGAGACGAGGAAGGAAGGCGAGTTCCAGAAAGAATTGGGCAATTTCGTGGAGGAAGGGAAACTCAAGAAGTCCGGCGGTGTGGAGGAAGTCGAGAGGCAGAGGAAGTCACGGGAGGATCGCACGCGGAGAGAGATCTGGGAACGGCAGCAACAGCGGTTGAAGGAGATGGCGGAAAAGGAGGCGGCGGCGGCAGCATCACAGCCTGTTGAGGCGACTGGTGATGCGACGGAACCTGCTCCGCCGGTCGCGACGGACAAGGAGTTGCCGCCTGTGCCGACTGAGGAGGAGGAGGAGGAGGCTGCGGCCGCTGGTGAGGCTACGGGAGAGGAGAAGGCCGTCGATGCCGCATCCGAGGAAGAGGAAGTCTTCGAGGAGGCAAAAGAGGACGTCATGTCTCCGACGGCTGCGCCGGCCTCGGAACAGCCTGCTCCTTAGAAGGGTGCGGGTGGTCGGTTCCTGGTTCCTAGGAGGATGTTGGCGCTGGCTGCTTTGACTCCTGGGTAGTGATACTTGGCAGCCCTGGTTAGTGATACTTGGCAGCAGTGTACGGAGAAATGTTGGGCGTGACGAGAGGAATTGAACGAATTTGGGATTGATCGGAAGCTGGAGGGGTTGACTCGGATTCCCAAGACTTGTAATTACAGCATTTTACCGACCAATTATCAAAAGGAGAGAGAGAGGATGGATCATGACGCTGGAGTAATGGTTTCTTGTGTCTCCATGGCGGTGACAGGACATCGTGCGGGGTTGCTCTCGACGGGGTAAGGGTTGAACATGAACAGGAGGAGGCAAGGTGTGCTTCGTCCAATGGCTAAGCATATGCCCGTGCATCTCTGTTCGACTCTATCGACTTGGACAGATGAAATCAGTTCTCCACCACTGGCACGACCTGACCTTCGACCGATTAGACAAAACTAATTGGAAGGCCCCATTTTCAAATCATTCCCGAAAGACCTCGCTCCAGGGTTTACAGACACGAATGAACGCTCTGTTATGCGTTTCAGCAGGCTGCGAGCTTATGCTGCTCGCCCTCGCCCGATCAATGAACACTCGGAATCATGGGCTCTCGGCACAAGACACACTCCTGCCTTATGAAACGCGGACTTCATACGAGATCGTCGAAACCAAGGTGCTCCTTATAGCAGCTTCCTGAGCCTTCTCCTTCTAAAGTATTTGCCAAGGCAGGCACACAACGAGATGAAAGACCAGGCTTGCTACTAAGGAGGCAGCACTCTGCACATTCTACACATCTACATTCCCAGCACCAAGCATCGCCGCGGATCGTCCGGCTACCATCACAGACCTGCTCCACAACATGTCGACGTCCGCCTTCCTCAACTTACCATCGGAGATCCGCCTCGAAATCTACCACTACCTGTTCCACATCCACTTCAATCGACTCTCCTCCGACTGCCGCCACCCTCCCGGCGCACCAGCCATTCTCCGAGTTTCTCATCTCACACGACACGAAGCAGCAAAGGAGTACAGGGCATTCCTCTTCAAGATGTCGACCCCGACACTCACCGGCCTCCCACCCGAGATTCGAATCAAGATCTACAACTACCGGTTCATAGCCCGCTTCTCCAGCATCTACCGCGCCCGCCAGTATCATCGTGGAATCTACGAGCTATTCCCGTGGTCATGCATCCCCCTCGACTACCCTTCCATCATCCACACCTCGCGTCTTCTCCGACACGAAGGTCTAGAGGCCTACGACACGTTCCTCCAAGCCGAACAGGGGCGGTTGGAGGAGCTGATCAATGCGCCCGTCATACCATGTCCGAAAGATGACTGGGATCCGCATGATCAGATGAAAGGTTCATGGTTTCCGCATTCGAGCTACGGGTGTCGGAGGGGAGCCAGGAAAGTTTGTCTCGGGACGTGTTGGTCGGTGGTGAGGATTGAAAGGGAGAGGTTGCGATATTTCGAAAGCGGTTGCGTGGCATTGGAGGGGATCAAGAGGGCTGGATAAGATCATGCCTTGGAAATTTGCTTCGCATGCAAGATGTGACGGCGGATGTTGTCCTTGAGCCATCTCGACCAAAGGGCTCAATATCAAACAGAATCAAATTCAATCCGCATAACTAAATACAAAACCCGTCCCTCTTCCACCCCTGCCAAATGTACAATAATTCCAAGCTACTATACTAGGCCGCAGAATACCTCTTTACAACGTCCACCTTCGCGCAGGTGGAGTTCTGCGGCTTCGCCATGCCCACGACCCAGTTCAGGCTCTGATACCCATACCCAGCGTAGTTGTAGTTGCAAAGCATCCAGTGATATTCCGGCTTCGAGGAGCCAGTCTTCGGAGGGAAGACCGATTCGTCGTACGTAGTCGGGATGTAGAGCTTGTTGTCCTTGTCGGAGCCGAATTGCTGGCGCTGGCCGGCGCCACCGAATTGGGCATGGGCCAAGGTGTCGATGGCTGATAGTAGATGCCGAGGGCTTGGGATTCGGGGACAGGGTCAGTGAAATGTTTCCTGTGGAACGGTGGATGAATATTTGCGAAACTCACATTTGGCAGATCCAGTCCCAAGGGTATAAGTGATCGTGCCGACGTTTGGGTCGACTTGGCCGGCGGTGGTGTTGAATTGAAAGGTCGAGCCCCCGGGACTGGAGATGCAAAGGCTCTCGATCGCGGCGCCTTCGTAACAGGCGCTCAGAACCTTGCCGTCCACAGCTGGGACCGAGCTGGAGATCACCAGCCCGAAAGGTCCAGATTGCTTGGTCTAAGCTGCAACTGAGCTGCTGAGAGCAAGCAAGGCTGCTGCTGTGACGGGGACGATGGACTTTATATTGTTGGTAGTTGAGGCGTTGTTGGCGTTGAGCTTGTTGTGTTTCGGTGACCTTCCTGAGTATGTTGTGTTATTCTACTGTTCCTCGAGCGGCTGGAGGCCCTTATATATATATGCGCCCGAGACTGGCGTCCGATACTTCGCCGTTGAGCTCGATCGACTTGCCATTTGTTGCGTGGCCATTTCGGCCACCGGCACAGCAAAGAGAGACAAGAACTGAAGCCATGATCGATCATGGGGATCCCGATTCGGGGATGATTCCTGCGGCCAACGAAGCTCAATGGAAGCTTCGCTGCTCCGAGATGACGTCCAGGTTCGTCGCCTTACAGCGCTAATCGATACCTCCGTGGTACCGCTTAAAGTGCACTACCGGATGTGGACTCCGGTAGCTTGGAGTGTGCAGTCTGCGCGAGAGGATAGGAATGCTTGTCGAAGACGGGTGCGTGCCGAGACCATCAAAGCAGCAGCAACCCTCTAGCTCAGACCGTGCAAACCAAGCCTCCGGAGATCCAACTCGTGTGGTGCACTTTGAGCGGACCCACGGAGGTATAGGCTTCAGGTATTTCTATTCTTGGCACTTTCTCGAAGGATGGAATTGGCTTGATACGAAAGAGGTCGGCGATCATGTGCTTTCTAGGAGCAAAGACTATGCATTCCGGCCAAGGGTTGCCGTGTACCCGTCGGTTCAGGCCCTTTATAGGCTATTTCAGGTGCTTTCGTGTCTTCCTGCGAATCCTTCGAACGCTGTCGTTGTATTGTCAGTTCCTTTCGATACTCCAGAACAACTACCTTTCACGTCAGACAGATGACTGTGGAATATTCTGCAATGTGACGTAGCGGCTGAGAAAGGAACGGTGACCTTGCAAGCAGAAGCAGTCCGACTGAGCTTTGAGGAACACTCGCTCGTGCAAGATGGTGAAGCTCTGTTGGTCAAGCTGCGAGCGTGCGAATGTCAGACGCTTTTAGATCTGCTGCCGGAGGTAATGAAGCACTGGCCGAACGCGATTTCGCGGGAAGTAACGTGTGCAAGGGGGAAGTTGAAGCACCATGAAGTTGTTAGCGCGGCTTGGCACTCCCCCCCCCTTTATAGTATTCGATACTACCACTCCATTGCTTAACAACCACACGTCGCATTAATATTCTGAGTAGTGCAAATAAAAGCGCATAATCTAATTACTAGAGTGGGATAAAGAAACTCCTTATAACAAAGGGTAGTAGTATTGTAAAAAACATATAAAGTTTTTAAGCCGGCTTTACCGAGAGGGGCTAGCTACTATACGAACTCTATAAACTCCACGAACTCCTTACGTTTATAGTAGTTAATTAAAGCGATAGTAAGCCTATAGACTAATTAGAGGGCTCGCTTAGATAAGAACAATTAATAGGTATTAATAAGGAAGCCCTTTTTATAGCGCTAATCGACTTAGAATAGCTTAAAACCGCTATCTCGCTCTAGCCGCTCTTCGAGAGCTAGCTCCAGCTTAATATTAGTATACTAATAGCTTCCCTTACTAGATAGTAGTAAGGAAGGTAGTAGTAAGGCTTCGTAAAGCCTTAGATCGAGCTAGTAAGGATAGAAGGGCTCGATATTATCGTCCTTAGTACTATTGCCCTTATCTTCCGCCTTATTATCTATATTACCGGTAGCTAGCTAGTCGATTGCTACTAGTGTTGCTACCGCTCCGAGTATACTAGTAAAGTAATTAATTACCGCATCGTTAAGTATATCCGCTTTAGTATAGATAGCCTCTATTATAGCTACCTTATTAGCTATATTAGTTGTTTCCTTCTTTACCGTCTCCTTCTATACGTTGTAAGCGATACGAGCTACTTCCTTAGCCGCCTTCTACGCGGTAAGATCCTTAGTAATGCGAGCTAGCGTTCGTTTAACCGCTAGTACGGGGATATTATAACCTTTATGCTTTATAATTAAGTCCTTACGGAACGATAGTAGCAGTTTATTATACGTAGCATCCTTCTACTAGCTCTTGCTCTTCGAAGCGGCTACTAGCTTATTTAATTATATTCGCTCCTTACGAGCGATAGCCTAACGAGCCTTAGCTAAGCCCTATCTTATTGCCTTTACCGCTTTAAGGGCAACAATGCGTTGCCTATAATACTTAACTATAGCATCTAATTAATCCTTATTAGCTAGCTCTACGAGTAGCTCGTTACGGAAGGTAGTGTTAAACCGTTATCCTTTAGTAACGAGCTTCTTAGTAGACTTCTAGTGCATTAAACGAGCCTTACTACTACGGAGTTATCGGTTTTTAGTAAGCAATAAATCGACTATGTCTATAACAACGGTAATGCCCTGAATTGCGTACTTATAGAGCCGACTAATCCTCTTAGGTGTGCCCTTACTAAGCGTCTTAATAAGGTTGCTAGCTAGCTCTATCTTACTAGCTATCCGCTTTAAGCGGTTACGTATAGCCGGCGTACATTAAGGCGAGCTAATATCCTTTAGTAGCTAGCGTAACGGCGTCTATAGACACGGAGCTAGCGGTAGCGTATCTACGTTCTTATTAGTAAAGAAGGAGCCGGACAGTACGAATTAAGTCGCTATAGCTCGTCGTTTAGCTAGCGGTAAGATGTCGCTAGTAAACGTAGATAGAAGCCTACTAAGAACCGCCTCTACGTTAAGAGGTATAATGCTAGTTGCTCTAAATAAAGCTATAATATTAGACTTATTAAATACTATTGCCCTTATCTCTATATAAACCTCTAGGAAGTCCTCTTTAGTTACCTACGTTAGTCCTTTATCCGCTATTAGCCGGAGTAGTGTTAAACTATATATAGCCTTAAGAGGGCCGAAGATACTAACGTTAAGCGGCTATAGAAGATACGTTAAATAGCTCGGTAGATAGATAAGCTATATACAATTAGCGAGGGCGTAGTTAATAAAATCGAGATCCTTATACATAGAGTAGCCGTCTATAATAAGCAATCGCTATCGACTAGGCGTGGATAGTAGACTCGTTACATTAAAGTGTTACAACTATGCTATACCGTTGTCTCTATTACTCTAGCTATTGTTAGTAATAGTAAGAAACGCCTTGTCCGAGAAGCGTACTTAGAAGGCTATTAATAGACCCCTCGTTATCTACTTCGCTCTAAAGATAATATATAGTAGTATCTATAAACCGCTAGCACTAATCCCTTTAATAATTATAACCTATTTACGAGCTCTAGGTTATATAAACTATATAGAAGGAGCCGACCTTCTATACACCGCTTTATAAACACGGTTAGCTATGCCGAGTATATAGCTAGTTTCGTCTATATTATAGAGATTATCCGGCACAACGTTAAGCTCTTGTATTGTGTTTAATAGTAGCTTACACTAATCCCTTAATACCTAAGGATTACCCTTAACTACACGTCGATTCGAGTCCCTTATAATTACCTACTTTAATTAGAGCGTCTCGTGTTTACTAATAAATTTAGCCGGCTAATTAACGCTAATAGGCTCCTCGTTATAGTTATAATTAAGCTAATATTATCGTAGTTGCTCGGCCTAGAGCTAGATAGTATAATAGACCGGAGGGAAGCCTATGTCTATTATGCGATTAATATAGACGGTTAGAGTAGATCGACTAGTACGGCTAAGGCGATTCTCGTACTCGTAAGTAGCGTAGCGATTTTAAGTCGTTATATAAAGTTAATTTAAGAAGGTGCTATATAGCATATCGAAGTTACTAGCGTAGGCTACTCTACTCGTCTACCGGCCGGATGCCTAGCCCCTTAATGCCCTCGTAATAGTAGCTTCCTTCTCGGCCGTCGACTTAGCCTTCTATTTAGCACTAGTAGGCGGTAGTAGTAGCATTATCGCGTATATACGCGTTATTAATAATTAAGGAGCTTTTAGAGGTAAGACGAAGTTAAGAGAATAACTACGGATAATCGATGCGGGAAGCTCCCGCATTAGTTAAGCGATGTAAATCACTTCCATTTGTGGTTTAGCGCTGCGCGCTAACAACTTCATGGTGCTTCAACTTCCCCCTTGCACACGTTACAGCGAGCCCGGCAACGTGCCACTTTGTCCTCCAAAAGTCAGCATTTCTCGGACGAAGGACTTGTTGAGGTGAGTCGAGATGTAGAGAGCGTGTATTCAGAATGAGCAAGGCACCAACAGGAAACCACTGCACTGTAGAGGATGTAGAGCTGTAGTTCCGACTTTCGTAGGTGGAAGGACGAGGTGAGGTCGACAAGAAGAGTGGAAACAAAGACCGGTTCACATCCCCTTGACCCTGCTTCCGGAAGCGAGCTGCGCGTAATCATGTAGTTTCACTGTCACGAAACGAATTATTCTCTCCCGTTCTTTTCACTTCTGAGCCAACACAATGCAAGCTTGAAGACCTTGCGAAGCGAAAATGCTGCGATATGGCCAGAAACGACACCACCGCCCCCGAAAGTGCACCGAGCTCCGAAAGCATCGATAGAGCCACAGCGGAGGCCCGTGTGGGATTGTTACAGCAAGAGCATGATGAGCACGATCAATCGCCCGACGAGGATGGCGAGGACTTGGTGGTCTACTCGAAGGAGGATCCGCCAAAACACCCTGGACAGCCTCTGAAGAGACAGTCCTCGTTCGCGCAAAACAGGAATGGAGCCCCGAGAACGCCTTTGAGGGTCAGATTCAACGTGGAAGAGTCGGAGAGACTGGGCGAGCGTAATGGTGCAGCCCGACAGAGCGGAGACTGGATGGATGATGAGGACTACCTGTCACAGCACTCAAACTCCGAATACCAACGAGCGCCCTTGCTCACAGGTATCGAGGCGCCCAGCGTTACTGTCGCCAATGACCTTGACGAGTTCGAGTCGGAACTTTCGAGGCCCAAGAGTGGGA
Organism: Zymoseptoria crescenta; assembly: GCA_026122155.1. Taxonomy (NCBI): domain Eukaryota; kingdom Fungi; phylum Ascomycota; class Dothideomycetes; order Mycosphaerellales; family Mycosphaerellaceae; genus Zymoseptoria; species Zymoseptoria crescenta. Next base: position 12,766 of record JALRMM010000223.1, on the reverse strand, counting down.
TGAGAAGTGCGTTTATGAACATGGCCAACAGCATTATTGGAGCTGGAATCATTGGGCAACCATACGCATTCAGACAAGCAGGGCTGTTGACCGGCATCCTGCTTCTGGTAGCCTTGACCATCACTGTGGACTGGACCATTAGATTATTGGTTACGAACTCGAAGCTGAGCGGACAGAACTCGTTCCAAGCCACCATGGAGCATTGCTTTGGCAAGTCTGGCCTTGTGGCTATTTCGGTTGCTCAATGGGCCTTTGCCTTTGGAGGCATGGTCGCCTTCTGTATTATTATTGGAGACACGATTCCGAGAGTGCTTGGAGCACTGTTCCCAACGTTGCATACGATTCCCATCCTGTGGCTGCTCACCAACAGGAGGGCAATCATCATACTGTTTGTCTTGGGCATTTCTTTCCCACTTTCTCTCTATAGAGATATCGCTATGGTATGTCCATTCCTGCTGGGCGTCAAGAAGACCACCGCTGACTTTGACGTTGCAATGCCTCAGCTCGCAAAGGCCAGCACTCTGGCTCTGATCAGCATGATCATAATCGTAATAACGGTCTTGACGCAAGGCCCGATGACGCCCTCCGAACTGCGTGGACCGCTGAAAGGCAGCCTACTCATCAACGACGGCGTTTTTCAGGCCATTGGCGTCATCTCGTTCGCGTTCGTGTGCCATCACAACAGTCTTCTGATCTACGGATCTCTCAAGACGCCGACGATGGACCGATTTGCCAGAGTCACGCACTATTCGACTGGCATTTCCATGGTTGCTTGCATGACCATGGCACTGGTCGGGTACCTTTGCTTCGGCGACAAAACTCAAGGCAATGTTCTGAACAACTTTCCATCCAACAATATCATGGTCAACATAGCACGACTGTAAGTGTCCACAGATATGCCACGACAGTTTCATGCTAACTATTACACAGATGCTTCGGTCTCAATATGCTCACTACACTTCCACTCGAGTGCTTTGTCTGCCGCGAAGTCATGACGCTCTACTACTTCCCGCACGAACCATTCCAGCCAAACCGCCATCTGATCTTCACCACTTCCCTCATCGTGTCCGCCATGGGTATGGCGCTCATCACCTGCGACCTTGGGATCGTGTTTGAGCTCGTCGGTGCTACCAGCGCCTGCGCGTTGGCTTACATCCTTCCGCCGCTATGCTTTGTGAAGCTCACGAAGAAGCGTACTTGGGAGACATACGCGGCGTACGCGTGCATCGCCTTTGGATGCTTCGTGATGACCATCAGCTTGGTACAGACAGGAGCTAAGATGGTCCGAGGTGAGGGCGCAATGGCGACTTGTAGCTAGCATGTTTGAGAAACGAATACATGTAGATCATGATATCCACCAGGCATCGAGGCAGTATTCTAGAACAGTGACACGCTGAGCACCCTGCAGACATCCTGCGTTCGACACGAACGCGGTAGCCTTCTGACCACTCTACTCCATCACCGTGTACATCAATAGTTGTGACCACTGCTGATTCCTAGCCTATCAGAGGACCCAAGACGGGAATAATCAAGGCCAGGCGCCCAGCCATGGGTCGTATATCGCTCTATGCACTGCGCGAAGACATGCACGCTACGGCGAGCGATGAATGTCATATATCAGTAGTATATCGACGCGATGCATTTTGTATTGTAGATGAAGAAGGAAGAAAGTCCGTTGGAGCGCGAGAATGGACTTTGTGCTGGCTCGTAGCGGCTTGGCAAGTGGGATGAGCGACCCTTGAACCATCCGACCACGTCGCTGCTGGTTCGCGGTCCGGACAACTTGGCCTCACTCACCTCACAATCTCCATACATCGCTCTCCACCACCGACTGGCTCTGCAGCCTGGGTAGCAACTCGACTTTCTTCTCCTTCCGGCCACTCCTCGACTCCCACCACCGATCACACCCTCACCATGGACTACGAGGCGCTCAAGGAGCAATGGTCCGACATTGAAGACCGCGATGGGATCCGCCTATCATGGAACACATTCCCATCTTCACGCATGGAGGCCAGCCGACTGGTCGTGCCCATCGGCGCGCTCTACACACCGCTGAAGGAAAAGACGGACGGCACACCATTGCTGCAATACGAGCCCGTAACATGCAAACCCCCCTGTCGAGCCGTGCTCAACCCCTTCTGCCAGGTCGATATGCGCGCGCGGATATGGATCTGTCCATTCTGCTTGCAGCGTAACAATCTCCCTCCTCACTACAAGGACATCAGCGAGTCCCAGATCCCGCCCGAGCTCCACCCTGGAAGCACAACGATTGAGTACCGACTCGCACGCCCAGCTCCTACGCCTCCAATCTTTGTCTTCGTGGTTGATACGTGTCAAGAGGAGGACTCGCTCAAGTCTCTCAGGGACAGCATCATCAACGCCCTCTCTTTCCTGCCTCCACACGCCTTGGTTGGTTTGATCACATATGGCACAATGGCACAGGTTCACGAGCTAGGATATACCGAGTGCGCCAAGTCATACGTTTTCCGCGGCAACAAAGACTACGGTGCGAAGCAGGTTTCGGAAATGCTTGGATTGGCTATCGGAGGTGCTGCAAGACCAGGACAACCACAACCTCAACCAGGCCGACCAGTGGCTCCACCGGTTGGAGGTGCTCAGGCCCGATTCCTGCTTCCAGTCCAGCAGTGTGAGTTCCAGCTTACCAATGTGCTTGAGAGCCTGCAGAAGGATCCATGGCCAGTCGCGAATGACAAGCGCGCCATTCGCTGCACGGGTGTAGCTCTTTCAGTCGCGGCAGGTCTGCTCGAGACCAGCTTTCAGAACTCCGGCGCCCGCATCATGTTGTTCACTGGTGGCCCGGCCACGGAAGGCCCGGGTATGGTCGTTGGACCTGAACTCAAGGAGCAGATCCGCTCTCACCACGACATCGACCGCGACAACATCAAGTACTACAAGAAGGCGCTGAAGTTCTACGATACCCTGGCGAAGCGTGTTGCACACAACGGACACGCGGTGGACATCTTTGCAGGATGCTTGGACCAAGTCGGTCTGTTGGAGATGAAGGGCCTGGCCAATAGCACTGGTGGTCACATGATTCTCACGGATTCTTTCACCTCGTCCATGTACAAGCAGTCGTTCTCCAAGATCTTCGACGCGGACGCTGACGGCAACCTCGTGATGGGCTTCAACGCTTCGCTCGAGGTCCTCACCACGAAGGAGCTGAAGGTTACCGGTCTGATCGGACACGCAGTGTCTCTCAACAAGAAGTCCACCTCGGTAGGCGAGACGGAATGCGGTATTGGCAACACGTGCAGTTGGAAGATGTGCTCCATCGATCCAGCTGCATCATACGGTGTCTACTTCGAGATCGCAAGTCAAGGCGGCCCTGCACCAGCCATACAGCAAGGGCCGCAGAAGGGATTGATCCAGTTTCTCACTTACTACCAGCACAGCGGGGGCCAATTTCATCTGCGTGTCACGACCGTCGGTCGCAATATGAGTGGACCTAGCGGCGACCCAGCCATTGCACAGTCCTTTGACCAGGAAGCGGCAGCAGTGCTCATGAGCCGCATCGCTGTCTTCAAGGCTGAGGTCGACGATGGTCCAGATGTCCTCCGATGGGTCGATCGCATGCTGATCCGCCTCTGCTCGCGCTTCGCAGAGTACCGAAAGGACGATCCCTCCAGCTTTCGCCTCGAGAAGAACTTCACTCTATACCCACAGTTCATGTTCCATCTCCGCCGGTCACAGTTCTTGCAAGTGTTCAACAACTCGCCCGATGAAACGGCCTTTTACCGACATGTGCTAAACCACGAGGACGTGTCAAATTCCCTGGTCATGATTCAGCCCACGTTGGATTCTTACACCTTTGACCAGGAGGGCGCCGTTCCCGTTCTTCTCGACTCGACGTCCATTCAACCCACCACAGTCCTCCTTCTCGACACGTTCTTCCACATCCTCATCTTCCACGGTGAGACCATGGCGGAATGGCGAAAAGCTGGTTACCAGGACATGGAAGGATATGAGAACTTCAGAGAACTGCTTGATGCTCCCAAGCAAGATGCAAAGGTCAGTCAACCCTTTTGAAAGAGCTCCCTTCGTACTGTTATATCTGACATGACTTGAAATAGGACCTCATCCAAGATCGTTTCCCACTTCCTCGATTTATCGTTTGCGACGCTGGCGGCTCGCAAGCTCGTTTCCTCCTCGCGAAGCTGAACCCGTCCACGACGCACACCTCTTCTAGTTACGGAGGCGTAAGTCAAACGGCTCAGACCATCTTCACCGACGATGTCAGCTTGCAGACGTTCATGGACCACTTGATGAAGCTCGCTGTCAGCGGTACGGGTTAAAGAGAGCGTGTGTCCAGGTTCCCGGGTTGAAGATGTTGCAAAAAGTCGAAAGCAAAGGCGCTGGGCGGAGTGGGAGGCGACTTGTCCGTCAATGAGCGTGGTGTGCTCTGGGAATCACGAAGGTTGGCGTGATAGTTGAGCGCGCATGTGTGCAGCGTTGTAGAACTTATCTAGACTTCGTGATCATGAATCGAGCGAAGAGAGTTTCGACTTCACAGCGTCATTACAATGTTCGGGTGCTTGTGAAGCTTCGCAAGAATCGAGTGCTAATCGCCGGAGAATAGCGTTGAAGCACTTCGAGTTGGACCGTCGTCCGAGAACGCGCCAATCTGCATTTTCACTTGCTGGGATTTAGTGTATATTGGACTTGAAAGGTTGATAGCAACCAGCCGATAAGCCACCCGACCCTCTTTCCTAAATCGGAAGTACCTTTTTCCTTCGGGGTTGGAAATTCGTGCAGATCAAAAAACAGAGCTCTCCTATCGTCCTATCTCTCTACCTACATATGCACGATCCATCACGTCTTGCCTATCGTTCTAGTATCTACCAACGAGAGTCAAGAGGCTTAATCTTTCCCCCTCACTTTCGCTATCGCACGGGCTTCCTCTCTCTCTCTCTCTCTGCTGCAGAGCGTGCTGGGCGTTATGTCGGGATGGGTTGCGATGGGGGGCTTTACAGCACGATCGAATGGATTCGAAGCCTGTCGAGGCTCCTGAACAGATGGGTCGAGCGCAAGCGCCGCGGAGAGTCTACTTTGAAGTCGTCGCCTCGTTGCCATCTCATCAGGTTTCGTAGTTTACATCTTCAAAGCCGGTAGTATCGTCTCGGCAAATCCGTCTCGACGGATCCGTCTCAACTCCGACTTGGCGAGCATTCGAAGGCTGCCGAAATCGTTGAGGCGTGGTTGGTCGTCAGGTTGGACTAACCGCCATCATCGATCTTTTCCTGCTATCAAGCTTCCGTCTTCTTGCATCTCCGAGCCGCGAACTGTCTGTGTTCTGAATGAGCAGCGTGTTGCCTTATTCGCGAAGGAGAGGACGATCAATCGTCTTGTGCTAGATAATCGTGGGGAATGCTGTTGGTTGACGGACGATTTGGGATGGAGATAAGCAATTGTATAGCGCCTGTTGAAGCATTAAGGTTCTTCTTTCTGCGGGTTGTCTTTGTGGTTGTCCGAGGGCGCCGAGGATGTGATGTAGTGTCAAGGACTGGAGACATAGCCGTATGTAAAAGAGTGGTTCCGCAAGGTCTTGGATTTGGTCGACTTCTCTGGACATTGCCATCGCTCCTGCCTGCAAACGACAGGGCTCCGAGTAGCCAGCTCACGATCGAACGACCAGACTCATCGACGAGGAGGATCTCACACCCACCATGCCGACCCAACACATCCACGCCATCGTCAATGCCTACTCTCCCAAGGAGACGGTCGAGCTCTGCGGTCGAGCCGGCTACACGAAAGCCAACATGCGACTCGACAAGATGTTCATGAGCGCCGTGCTCGCCGGCATGCTTCTGTCGTTCGCGTGTGCAGCGCTGCTGAGCACGAATGCGTCGCCTTGGTTTCAGGAAAACGCCCCGGGACTCCTGAGAACGATCGCTGCGTTGATTTTTCCGTTTGGATTGACGATGGTTATCGTTTCGGGAACGGATCTCTGTACTGGATCTTTCATGGTGGGTGGTCATCGCACTCCTTCAGATTCGCCAATGACGAGTACGGCAAGCTGACCATGTCCATCAACCAGCTCACAACAGTCGCCGTCCTCCAACGACGCATCTCCATTCCGAAAATGCTCCTCCACTGGTTCGTCACCTTCTGGGGCAACCTCGCCGGCTCCCTCTTCGTCGTAGCCATCATCACCGGCTACGGAGGCGTCTTCGACGCCCCGGTGTACCACAAAACCGTCTTCAGCTTCAACGCGAGCAAAGTCCTGGTTCCCACCTGGCACGGGATCTTCTTGCGTGGGATCGGAGCCAATTGGCTGGTATGCATGGCTGCTTTTCTGGCGTGCATGGCGCGAGAGTACTTTTCCAAAGTCATGGCGATCTGGTGGCCGACTTTTGCGTTTGTGTGTTTGGGGCTTGATCATGTTGTTGCCAACATGTAAGAAATGGACAAATGCATGTGAAGTGCTGTGAAGGCCGGCATACTGACCTCGAGATATACAGGTTCTTCGTACCTACCGCCATCTTCCTCGGTGACCCAGCCATCTCCGTGAGCTTCTACATCTGGAAGAGTCTGATTCCAGCTTTGATCGGCAACATCATCGGCGGAGGACTCTTCGTGGGAGTCGCATACTGGTACATCGTGAGTGTCATCAGCCAAACGTCTCCGCCCTCTCGTCGACGCTGAAACATCATCCCTGACATTGTCAACCCACAGCACGCCTCGGGCGAGGGGCCGATTTCTGTCGACGGAGGTTTCTTCCCGGCGGATCAGATTGTCTTGGATGGACGACGCGAGGAGGTCGCATCGGACAGGGCGTCGTCGACGGAGAGAAAGCCGAGCCACACCACAAGTCCCGAAGCAATGGTGTAACAGGGCCGATGCATGAGCTTCCGATTGCAGGCGAACGAAGACCCGCTGTGGAGAAGCGTGCTGTCCGAATGCGAATACGGCTGCAATGATACCCCGGCGGTAGTATCTTCAACTCCATCATCTCCAGGGAGACTTTCCAGGAGACAGACGATGTCAGCATCGCTCCCAGCCGTACGGTCTACGATGTGCCCTGCAAGTCCCGTCTGTCGTGATCAGTCCTTCCACTCATCTCATCACCCCTCGGTGAATCGAACAAAGTCACCTGACACATCAATCCCCAAGCACAAATCTCGCAGCCAAGTCCGTCCTCCAAGGACCGTGCCGGCACGCGCCGTTGTACCCGCGGACGGACCATCTCCCTCCACATATCATCACCACCGCCTTTCGAGAACAATGATGCAAGTAATGACAGAGCACCGCGTCTGTCGCGCGATCGCTCTCCTGATGACGATCTAGTTCTATACGTGCGCAGTGCCAAAACATGGGTTCCACAACTGCCTTCCATGAAACCCGCACTCAAAAATTGTCGCAGCTGATTTGGCCCCTCGGGGAGTTCGTCCTGCTCCGAGTCATTGACCCGATGAGAGCGTGAGGCGTGAGCTGCACACTGCACATCTCCAAAGGCCGAGCCAGCAGGTCTAATAAGTTAGCCCAGCGGTGTCACGACGCAGTGCCACCGTGCTGGGAGCGGACCAGGAGGAGGGCAAAAAGCCCGCAGCAGCAGACTGCAGTGGCCCAGAAAACCTCGTGCGTTCTTGCACTTGCCCACCGGTCCGCTGCATCTGTCCCTGCTGTAGCTCCGCGGACGGCAGGTTTCTCTCTCTCTCTCTCTCTCTCTCTCTCTCTCTCTCTGCGGTGGTACAGCACGGTAACGTCCAAAGGTCGGTCGGCCACGGCCTTTTTTGGGGGCCGCGGAGGAGTGGAGAGGGTTGGAGGTCGCTGGTACCGCAGTGATCATCACCACCGAAGCTGTCCTACCTCCTTGATGAGAAGGACGAGACGACGCCAGAACTACTCCGTACGCTAGAAATGTGCAGTCCTCCTACCTTAGTCTTCTGGCCAATCTTTCACGTTCACAGCTAGACTTTCCCGCGTCCTCTGTACGAACCGACGAATGCGAGACGAAATCGAGCGGGAATTTTCTGTTTGCGGAGAGGATGTGCACAGGCAGATACATACCTACTCGAACCGTGCGGGGGAGGGGGAGGTCTACGTGTGCGACTGAGGCAATTCGATGCTGCCGTGGCACGACGCTAGTGTGAGGGAGTTGATTCGCCGTACAGCAAGGTACCTCCTCCTCTCCCACCTATGTCATGGGCTTCTTCATGCGTGATGAGAGCTATGCGATGGTGCTCATTGTCATCGAGGTTGCGTTAATGGGGATTTACTAGTGGGTGAACAAGGACGAGCGGACACTTGTGACGCTTGGATTAAGCAAATGGCGAATGGTGGACAGCACAGCACACACACACACACACCATCACGGTGATGATTGAAGAAACTGCTGTGTTTCTCGATTCGGGGCATGTCGAAACTACTAACCCTCCAGCTTCCTCACTCAAGACATCCTCCCGAATTGGAGCCATGTGGCACAAATGCCTGAAACCTCCATCGCCTTTCCCGTTCATCACCCAACCCATATCTCTCCCTCTCGATGGGACGTGTCCGTCCTGTGGCATCCCATCCTAGTCGTGAAATGCTGAAACAGGACCCTTCGTCGCAAAACGCAAGGATATCCGGCTGTACTGTAGCAAGCAAACAAATGGACCCTTTTCAACAACAAGTGTAGCGATCGACCAAAAAAAAAAGAACCGGAAAATCTTCGTCCCCAAGATGCCTTGTTCATTCATGCAGGTTTGGTTTTTTTTTGGCTCGCCGGCCAAAACGTTCGTAATCATCTCAAAGCAAGAGTAACATCCAACCAGATTTCTCCCAGATACATTGGTGGTCTTTTTTCTTTGCGCGCCTTCGTGATTCCATACAAGTCCCCCCAATATTCTCCCGTTCAAATGCTTTTTTAGTGGTACACCCATGGACGCAAATGCGTACAAAAGAAGAACCCGGCTTCAAGTTCTGTGTTTGTCTTGAAGCCGTGGTGTGAAAAGAGTCGCTCAATACAGTAGCTTCCCACAGATCCGAGAAGGTGGTGTCGTCGGACTGACGTGGTGTGTGTGAAAAGTGTAACGTCGTGTGAGGTCAGGACTCAGGAGGCTTGGTCGAGTCAGGTGCTCCTAGTGCTGGACCTCCGCTTTGCAGCTCGCGCTTGGTCGAAGGAGCTAAAGTACTCTTGGAGCTGCTGCTTGGCTTGTGCGGAGAAGGGACCCGCGGCGGAGGTGCTGGAGCCGCTGGATGTTGATGATAATGATGTTCGTGATGATGAGGGTGAGAGTGAACGGTCTTCGAGGGAGGATCGTTCTGTTGGCTGTGTCGATGGTGACGTCCACATGAAGTAGGACGATCGAGGTCGGCGAGAGTCCTTCCTCGCCGCGGGAGCACCGTAGCCGGGTGTTCGTTGTTGTTCCTCGCTGTGGAACTTGTAGGCCGGCGACAGCACGTATCGAGTGTCGCGGTGATCGTGTCTGGATGATGTGGGTGATCCCGGGTTGGACGAGCTGGCTTTTTCGAGATCGGCGAGTTTGCATCGTTGTGAGCAGTAGGGTCCGTCGGGTGAATCCCGATCGCAGAAGAGGCAGAAGTCTTGAAAGCAGTCCATGGTTGGTAGTGGTGGTGTTGTGTTGTGTTGGAGTTGAGTCGAGTCGAGTCGGTCGAGGTATATCGAAGTGGTCGATGACTCAGAGCGACGAGTTCGTCGACAACAACAACGCTGTGTTGAATATATGTGTTCGATGAGGATCGAATGTTCTCGACGGAAGGGCGTGAAAAGTATTTCAAGATATGAAGCAGCAGGTGAGGGTGTGATTCATATGTCGCGCACGGACGATGGCGTAAGGACCACGATGGAATGGGGAGCTCAAATGGCGTGAGACAACGGTGGGTTTCGGTGGGCGGCTGGATTGAAGAGTGTGTGTGTGTGTGCAATGATGCCGTTATGTCTTGCTGGTAAGACGCAATGGCAGAAAGCAATGGGTGTATGCAAGATTGTGAGGTAGTGAGATGCAGAGAGCAGCGAAAAGCTTCTGAATGGTGAGGAAGGAATGGGTACGGTATATGAATTGGCTGGTCAAGAGACGCAGACGGGACGCAGCAAAGACGAGCATCAGGGTTGGGTTGGGCTGAGGCTTTTTGCAGTCAGGCACGATGCCAACAGAAAGTGCTCCTCAAGTGGGGCACCTCGAGCACGAGTTGGACTGGGTGGCTTGCAAAGGAAGATCACGTTGCCTGCAACGGGACGCAGGTTGAGCGCATGAACAAGAAAAGCTAAGCGGAGGCGTGCGTGCGTGCGTGGGCGACGACGGACAGACGAGACGACCAGGGGCCAGAAGCATGCCTCCACTCAGAGTCGATTCAGTCACCACACGGCCCCACCTTCATCCTCATGCTCGGGATCACCTCACACCACATGTAATACCCCGTTGCCTCTATCCGCTCGGCGCCGGTGGGTTTATTAGCTGCCTTTGATTCATTGGCAGAAGCACAAGCACAGTCCCCATTCGTGTACTTTTGTACTTCGTACACTGCACATCACCAACGGCCGTGGTAAATTAATGCCTCGTCCAATCCTTGTGATACACAGCAACGGACCTTGACCCATCAGAAGGCTGTTGAATGCTGACTGCTTGAGCCTTGTTTTCTTTCCCGTGCATTCCGTCCGAAACATTGGCGACGCTTCGCAAGGTCAGAGTGGAGGCCTCGCAGGATTTGCCAATACGCACGCACGCACGCACTGGGTCCCTCTTCTCTACGGAACGGGAAGTCTAGGCGAAGAGCGTGCCCAGGTGCGTTGTGAATTTTCGCATTAGCCGCGGACAACTGACCAGGGCATGAAACTGCATGCCCAGGCTCGCGCGCGAAAGGCAGATGCAGGGTGTGTGAGAAGATGATGAAGCCAAAGGGCCTTGGGTGAGGTGCTCTGAGATCAGTCCGAGCTCTATTCTACCTGGTGACCTTGACGGAAAAGGCAAAGCCGCCATAGCCTTCGCCAATGATAGACGAAGTATCAGGTGGAGAGGCGCTTTGTTTGCTGAACGGTGAACCCTTTCGTCCTGCCTCCAGGGGCCCTGGAGCGATGATCGCGATCATCTGACATGCGCAGTAGCCGCCAATCGACGAATCGGTCTGCCTGCTGGTGATGAGTGTGACTTGCTCTCAGTGTCAAGCAAGACAAGCATGAACAGCCGGGCCATCAATTTTGCTTCCATTCCTTGTGCCACTAATCTCAGTCCAGCGACTGTACATATCGGTACATGTTGGTCCAGGGTGGTCCAGGTCCAAGCCATGCTTGCTTGCTTGCGATGGGACTTGAGAACAGTGGCGAAGAAGCTACCTCCGGAGGTACTGCACGACAAGGAATCGGCTACGGCACGGCCCATACACAGTCATCAACCCGATATGCAATGATGGTGCAAAGCAAAACGTGTTTACCTCCGCACTCGGTTGACTCGGTCCATACACGACTCCACTGCCCAAGTGCGAGAGCGAAAGGATGAGAGATATTGACCTCCACAGGCGGACAAAGACTCCACCATGCTCTGGGGCCGATGTTGGGGACACGCCCGTTTCCCTGCGGAGCGCATGCGAACCCGACCTCCGGCTCACAAGCCTTATCGCCACTCTCAACGACCGCAGGGCCTCTCGTGATAATGATATGGACCCCCAGCGATACCCGGCCCTTCTCGGCCCATCGGCTCCAGCATGTTCATGCAGGCGGCGAGCTAAAACTGCTGCTGGGTGCAGTTCCTAACTTACAGCCGACGGGAGCTTCGGACTCTTCACTCAACCCCACGTCCTCGCTTATCGCGCGGTTCTTCAGTGCATTGTTTGATTGCGGAATTCCTCGATGCGTGCAATGGAAGCGGAGGTATCTATTGGCAGCCGAAGGGGAATTATGCATGCTCATTATCTCTGCCCTCCTGAAGGCATCAAGCATGTCCGGACCAGCAACCACTGCGTCGACGGCGTCCTGCAGGACAACGACCGAGATCGTAGCATGTCAACGCAAGCGCTACCTGCTGGCGCTTCCATCATTGTCTCAGAATCTATGAACCTGGACGGAGAGGTGCTTTGATAGCTTGTCCGAGCTTCGTCCATCCTTGACGATGACGACAATGCCAAAAGACCTTGTGTCGCGGATGTGCGAGACGGTATTTGCTGAACTTGGTGAGGTCGTCCATGTCGCTGTCTGATCGACAGAGTCCGGACATGTCTCTTGATGCGGACAGCATCTCCTACACACTGCACGAGCTGGAAACAACCCAGCCACCACCATCATCATCTGCTTGTTACCTCCGCTTTTTCGAAAGTCTGCACTCTTGGCACGGTTTTGAGGCTATTGCATAGTGTTGTATTGCTCATTTAATCAAGATCTATAGACTGTCCTTGTATCTGTTGCTACACGAGGGTTCTAAGTTAAGTAACCGTCTACATAGGCCTTGAATATAGCGGATTAAGGCCTTGTTCCTTATATACTCGGTAAACTCCTCGTTCTATTACTAACAATGCTCTAACTCTAGCTCTATAGTTTCTTGCACTACGGCACTAGCACCTGTGTTAAGGAAGGCTAAGGCATAGCCTAGCTCTGGACCTTAGGTAAGGTCGTTAACGATACGTAGATAATACGACGCCGAGCGTAGCGGCGAATGCCGCTTACGTAACGTATAGTCGTATATTATAAGGCACGCATGTGCAACTTAACAACAGTAAGAATTAGTTTTATTACTAGTGGAATTACTAGCTAGCGTTCTATACACTGCGATATCTTTATACTTCTTATAATTCTAATTCTTCTCTAAGAGCCCGC
>JALRMM010000222.1:0-60574 GCA_026122155.1 Zymoseptoria crescenta | reverse complement strand
GCTCCCCTAGTCGTTCGAAACTAACTAGTGAATTAGGTGGATACTATCTCGTAAAGTATGTTAGTGTATTATGTGTCCACTACGTACATCGAATAGAGGCACTAAATCTGCCGAAGAGATCCTAATATAGTGCGTAAGCTCCTCTATAATACTATCGCTAACCTTACCCGTGTCCTAAAGCTTACTAGGTTTTGATTGTACTCGAAGACTAGTCGACATATTCCTTCGATCTAGTTTATATAACCGCGGGAGTCTAAGAATCGACTCCGGATTGCTATAAACTCGATATTTACTTTTATACGATCGTCTTATTTCTCGAAGGCGCCGGCGCCTTACTACTAACGTATTGCTTAATACTATAGCTACTCTCGCTCGTTAGCTTTTAAGTAAGTACGGTTAATAACCTTACCGATAGCATGCTCGTAGTGCTTAATCCCGTTGTATTACTTTATAAGTCGAAGAACTTATATTCTACTAAGGTAAGGGCTTATCGACTTATATAGACCTTTAATTCTTCGGTTCGAGTACTGGATCTAGGCGACATTATAAGTATAGTTACGAATAACATAATTCGTTAGGTGTTCCGTAATATTACGCCTAACTTTACTTACCTACCCCGTAATTACGGCCGGAATTTTGTTGCCGATAGTAGAAAGGATATCGGGGATAGCACGAGTATTAATAATATAGGCGATACTATAAAGTATAGTCCGAGGATACTCGGGTATAAGCACATAATGCTCGATTTCAAAAGCCTTTATCTAGTCGGAAAGGTTGTACTAAATGCGACCCTACTATAATATTAGTATTGTTTATATCGGTAATACTATCGATAAGGTTACTCTTAGCCCTATCGAGTAGCTTATACCCGCTCTAGTCCCTTAATCTGCCTATCGTAGTCGCGAAGTACGAGGGTCTACTATGCTTCGATTGCTGCGTATGTAGCTAGATTCTATAGGTTTTATACGGCGATATAGCGGTTTTGTGGCCCTTATACTACTATTCTTACTTACGGTATTAAAAGGAAGAAGCTATGCTTATAGTGAAAATTCTAATCTTATAGTAAAAACTCTAACCTCACAATTTCGGAGACTCCCGCGTTTAGCGTTATATAAGCTCAGGTTTTAGCGTTATGAGGTCAGCAGGACCCTGAATTTCCCCCTTGCACACGTTAGTTCTAGATCTCCCGACAACCCCGTGATGAAGTCTGAGTTGCTATCATGGAGCATGACCAGATTATAACACACTTACCGACAACCGAGAGCGTCGGATCTGTCTTTACTTTGACCCGGTTTGTGCTGAACACGAGGAAACAAGGTAGATCTCCCTGTAACCTCGTGATAGAGCAAGAACGGAGAAGTCGGGTTCACTGGGAGATCAGTGAGGAGGATAAGTATAGATAGTATCCTTGCAGCTTCTCGTACAGGACGTTCTTGCGCTCATCATGGGATGTCGACTTGTCGAGTCTCGACGACTGCTTGCATGATTTGAGTGCTGATGACTGCGAACTGAGTCCCGTGTATTCTACGGGAACCGAGCTTACTATCGGAAAGTCATTCGATGTCCATTTCTGGTCGAGATTGGCCGTATAGTTCTATCGAGTGCATACCGGCTTTAAGATCCTCCATGGACCGGGCACTACTTCTTGCTTTTGGTCCAAAGACACTTGTCGCAAGGCATTGATGCAATGACTGCAAGCTTGGGGAAGAGTGTCAGAGCTACCCTCGTACAGCATCTTCACACGTCGGACGGACCGCCATCTTGAGCAGGATTCATGGCGTGATGTCAGCCGATGGGCCTCTATTAATACCCCTACGCCTGCACAGAGTCAGACGGCAATCAGCGGTAATCCATCCGACGTGCGAAGATGCTGTATCGAGCATGTCGTTGGTTGTTGGCGCAGAGCGGCAAAGGGGTCAAGTGTTCTAGAACTAATAGAGCTTGCGACCACCTCCTGACCCCCTGAGCGAGCGTTAATTGCGTCCCAGGACTTCGGCCGTCTGCTGGAGTTCGATGTTGGTTTAGAACTATTTCATACAGCAATGCTCACGCGCGGCTTGCTCAAAATTACGCGCATCACTTTACCACTCTACTACAGACGACATAGACGTTTGTCGTCCATCTCTTCGTCGATCAGATAATACTTTCACATCCGGGAGATATGCGAGCAGACCAATACCAGCGAGCCGATGAATGGAGTGCTCACAGACGAATGCACCTGAGCGAACAAACAACAAGGACAAACGGCAACGAGCATACGAATGCACAAGCAGCAGACCACTGCCGCCGGAACATGCAGAATAGCGTTGTTCGCTGTTGCAAAGAGCACTCTGCAAGTCCAGACAACGAACATGTTCGAAGTGCGATAACACTCTTGGATAATGTAACTACGCCTCTGGGAACCCCAAGTCGAATTCGATCGATTCGAGTTCCGAATCAGCATTGAGTGCCCGGACCGTGGAAAATCTGGCCACCAAATTTCTTTCCTTGAGGTCCACACAAATGGAGGATGATCTTGACAGCATCAAGTGGGCACAATGCGGTAACGACAGTGGCGTTTGTTGGGGTGCCAGACTCTAAACGAGTGGTCCGTTTCATCTCCATCCTCCGTTCGCATCATATCCTATCCTTCGCTCACATCTCATCCTCCGTCAACATCTCATCCTCCGTCAACATCGCATCCTCCGCTCACACTTCTGCCTACACGCCCATTACGTCCGATCTAGACGTACGAGTAGGCGGCCGGATAGTCCGTGGGCTCAGTCCTGAACTTGAAGGCGACACACGCCTCCTTTGCCTTGTGCGCCCTGCTCGTTGCCCAGATGGTGAAATCGCCCTTACCACCCTGTGGGCACGCCTTCCAATCCTGCCCCTCGAACTGCAAGTGGCTGTCTCCTGAGACGGTGAAGCCCTTGTAGATGCCGTCATCGGCCTCATGCATGATAGGATGGAATCGCATGAACTTGAGCTCGCCATCTGGAGTGACGTAGACAGACTGGTCGTCCGATTGAGTGTCGAGTGCAAGAGTGCCACTGCCAGGTGTATGAGTGAAGATGGTGGTGTCGATGTTGGCTTGTTTGACCTTGGCCTCCGAGTAGGTCTCGGTATATTTGCCGAACCCTTTGTTGGAATGCATCAGTAATGGGATTGGCAGGGGAAAGGGGGGTGGATGCGGGCTTACAGAATTCCAAGCCATTGGCGTCCACCGTGGTGCCGGTGCTGCCAGGGAGATTGCCGCCAGCAACGTCCAACCGTCCGATGAAGCGAAGACTGGGTTCCTGCGGCGCGTTCATGTTGAACGGGACGGCCATGGCAGCGGCCACGGCGGTGAAGAGGACGGCGCAGGTGGATTTCATCTTGGCGATCTGTTTGGAGACTTTTGGAGGGCTCGGTTGTGCGTTGTAGTGTAGATGGCGTTGTTGAGTTGCTTGGTGATAGTGAATCGTTTGAGGTTTGCATACGGGTGCTTTATATCCTTCTGTCCGATAGTTGGTGCACCTCACCATGTAACGGACTGCCTTGCACGGCTTCGCAAGCCAACCTGGATTGCATCTTGTCGAACTGGGCGGCTGCTAATTTTGGCGAACGATGAGGCCATGATCCTTGCGTCTGTCGTGGCTTCGGAAGCCTTCGCAAGCACCAGCATGAGGTACGGGACATGGAACGCTTGATCTGTGTCATGACGATCAGGACTCAGTATGCCGCCTTGACGCCCAGCTGTTATTCATAGCCTGGCGTTTCTTTATTCATAGCCTCACTTGTAGTGTGAATACCAACTAGATTTACGTGGGGAGCGATCCGAGGGGCCCCCCTCGCGGCCTGGAGTGGGTGGTTTGGGAGCTTGCGACCATCCCCCAACAGCGGAGGGGTTTCGGTCGCGGACACCTCGTCGTTTGGCCAGTTAGGATAACTATATTGTTGTCGTTAGCAAAGCCGTGACCCGAGGGACGAGGGGAGCAAGGCTGCGCAGTAATTTGGTGGCCGAGGCTATGAATAAAAAAGAGCCAGGCTATGAATAACACCCCAAACTCTTGGGGGTCCGGGAAAAGGTCAAGCGGAGTATCCGGCTACCTCGTATTTGAGTCAAGGTGGAGGAATCGAACCTACTAGGTATCCGGCCATCGGCAAAAAGCCTGAGAATAGGACGTATCCTTGCACAGTCTGTAGAAACGTGAGCCGGGTAGCCACGGAATGACGCGATGGCCGTCGAAACTGTTGATGGTAGGCAAGCGGAGCTTTCGCTCGTATCGTACAACGAACATCGTGCATACAGGAAACAGCGCTGTGATCGGGCAACGAATAACAGCCTCATATTCGATTGAAAAGAGGTTGTGGTTGGCTCGATCTGACTTCTCCAGGCCCGTACGGCCAACCGTATGCACGAGGACCTACTGCAGCGGTCCTTGTGCATGGAAGAGTTGGTGTCCTTCCGATGAGGCATTTCCGGTCCAATATCAGCTGGCGAAAAGGTCGAATCTTGCCTACAAGGTGTGTCGATTGAGTTTTTGACAGCAATCGCTATGTCTGTACGCACGATGACCTGTGTATGTACTTGGTTCTGTCTCGAGCGATCACGTCATTGAACAACGTGATGTTCCTCGCACAGTCACGCAGAGTTCAAAACTTCCGGCGTTCGGCAGTGGAAGCCTAGTATGGAGAGTGAGCCAAGTCGCTCCACGGACAAGCGATGACACGGAGCGGCGACCAGGAAGCTCGGAATGGTTCGATCCATCCGCACTCGCGCGACTGTATCGCGCACTGACGTCCATCCGGGGCTGAAGGCGGACTTTTCCTTCCGTGTGCAGCGAAGATCTCGGGCCGGCGGCTGGGTTGTTGTTCAGGAGAGTATGTACTCTCGGCAGGCAAAGGCCAAGGATCGATGCCATATTCGCCGATCTTAAACAGCAAGGTGTATCAATGATCCGTATCGCAGCCAGCTCACGACGGCATCGCCGAGACCATCTTCGCGTAGTTCCCTCACCGCATGTCGACATCGAACTGTCAGAGCTCGCTGATGTTACATCTTTGGTTGTTTTGGTACCCCAGCCTGGCAGTCTCCATCATCGGCGTATGAATGTCGTGGATGACAGGTGGCATTCTCTTCTCCCTCGGCTACTCGTACCGCAACTGTACAACATGTCCTCTCAGCTGGGCCACTCCCGTATGCTGCCAGCCTCGATTTTCTGGGCTTCAGGCTTGCTCCCTGCCAGAACATCATTTTATTGCTCTACCTCCGTTCCAGCCATTTCTGCTTCGGAGTCGTGTCGCAGGAGTGCATACTTCGCAGTAAAGCCCGGAGCCCGGGAGCGCAATGAGAAGGAGGTAGCTAGTGCTGGGAATGGCCGCATCAGCTGCAGCATATACACATGCAGAATCACCTTCTCTACTCACGGTCCCTTTACGGTCAGAGCCACTGCCGCTTCCGCCAGGTGTCTCGGATCCGATTGTATGTGTCCCTTGTACGATACCTCTTCCCACGAGTATGTCAGGCTAATGCCACAGACCGAATTACAAACAATGCTGTACCGAGGACAATGTAATGTGCGCGCTGAACGGACCGGTCAGCAAGTGCGACAGTAAATTGCTGTGAATACCTTGCTCAGTCGGCGCCTTGTCGCACCTTTGGTCAAGATCTGCTTCTCTGTTGATGGAAAAGGCTTGAAATCTGCTGGAGTGAGGTCGATGTGCCGTTCATATGACGCTAGCTAGGCCCGAGCTTCCGGATGGTGGCATCGCGTCCAACTTCACGTCCCTTGGTCGTTGTTTGCCCATCTTCATTA
Source organism: Zymoseptoria crescenta (assembly GCA_026122155.1). NCBI lineage: Eukaryota > Fungi > Ascomycota > Dothideomycetes > Mycosphaerellales > Mycosphaerellaceae > Zymoseptoria > Zymoseptoria crescenta. The sequence continues at coordinate 54,794 of JALRMM010000222.1, read as the reverse complement.
CAACCATAATGCTGCGGAAATGCAGCACCTACAGTGAGCCTGCTGGCTCAGAACGTATCTTGACATGAAATCAAACTACCCCGCGCGGCTATGCGCGAGTCCACTGCTCGCATCGCGCCGAATAGGACAACCACGATTTCTGCCGAGCCTGGCATCGAGACGACATCTAAGCGGAGAGACTGGCGACAACAACACCGGACACATTACGACGACACCTCAAGAAGGCATCATATTCTTCAACAACATCCTGCCGCCCAATCTACAGTGGCTATTCCGCATCACATCTGCCACGCCCAAATTCGGCGGCAAAGGCGACAGTACGAAAGTCTCAGAGAAGAGCTTCCAGGGCAGTGCGTACGCTGTAGTAAATCCGGCGAACGTTTTCGAGAAAGCCACCAAGGAAGTTCAAGTCGGCAACGTAGATGTCGTAGAATTGCTGCCACGTTTCGGAGAGGGAGGCGCATTTCTCAAATTTCGACATGATGGCAGGAACGACTCGAAGACTATTGCGGAAGCTGTACGACGTCACCTGAAGAAGCACGCTGCCAGGCCGTGGTGGAATCCATTTCACCGCGTGTCGGCCAATTTGGTGCAGGGCAAGCCATGGGTCGAAGACCTATCCCGCCATCCTTCACGGCGTCTTCGTGTGGAGTTCCTTCCGAGTGAGCCAGGTGCGGAAGTTGCTGAGCTTAGCCAGGAGCAGCTGTACAGCTTCTTCCGGCCCTTTGGTAAGCTGTCAGACATTGTGACGCAACCGTCCGACTCCAAGGTCTTGCCGCGATTTGCCTACCTGGACTTCTTCCAGGGCAGGCGAGCGGTCATGGCTAAGAATTGCATGCATGGCTACCTTGTTTCCGAGGCACAGGGAGGCGGAAAGAGTGGTACTGTGCTGCGTCTGCTCTATGAGAAAAAGCAACGTGCTGGATGGATCAAAGATTGGCTTTTCAGTCATCCTCGTATTGTGATTCCAATCTTGGCAGCGCTCATCGCGAGTATCACGGTTGCCATCTTTGATCCTCTCCGAACATTATCGATCAAAGCGCACATTACCCGAGCCTTCCACATCGAGGACAATGTCGTTTTTGCGTGGTTTCGTCGGCAGGGCGAGGACCTGATTAACAAGGCGAAGCAACAATTCGGTCATGGCGCAGACGGAAGCGGCGGAATGCAGGTGGTCTGGGATGATCGACAAGAAGAGATCGAGCAGCTCAAATCCTGGCTCATTGAGTCCTCGGGCACGTTCATCGTCGTCCAGGGACCACGAGGCAGCGGGAAACGCGAGCTCGTGCTGGAGCATGCTCTTCGCCATCAGCGTGAAGCCAATCGCGTGTTGGTGATAGATTGCAAGCCGATTCAAGAAGCGCGTGGCGATGCCGCGACGATCGCATCAGCCGCGAACCAAGTCGGATACCGACCGGTGTTCTCATGGATGAACAATATCTCCGGTTTGATGGATCTGGCGGCGCAAGGCATGACCGGCTCCAAGGCTGGCTTCAGCGAGACGTTGGAGAACCAACTCGTAAAGATCTGGACCAAGACGTCCGCTGCCTTGAAGAGTATCGCACTTGATGGACGAACCAAGAATGACAAAGACTTCAAGCTGGGCGAGGATGAATACTTGGAAGCTCATCCCGAATGCCGACCAGTGGTCGTGATCGAGAACTTCCTCCACAAGAACTCCGAACCCGGCGCCGCTCTCGTCTACGACAAACTCGCCGAATGGGCAGCCCGCCTCACAACCTCCAACATCGCCCACGTCATTTTTCTAACCAATGATGTCTCCTTCTCCAAGTCCCTCAGCAAAGCCCTTCCCGACCGCGTCTTCCGCCAAATCTCCTTAGGCGACTGCTCGCCCGACGTCGGCAAACGCTACGTAATCAACCACCTCGACTTCGACGCACCCGAAGCTCCCCGCAAACCCAGCGACTCCCCTACCGACCCAGACACCAAACCACTCACCCCCTCCCAACAGCGCGAAGACCTCCAAGAACTCGACGAAGTCATGGCCCTCCTCGGCGGCCGCCTTACGGATCTTGAATTCTTCGCAAGACGTATCAAAGCCGGCGAATCACCCCGCAAAGCCGTACGCGAAATCATCGACCAATCCGCCTCGGAGATCCTCAAAATGTACCTACTCCTCTCCTCTTCCTCCGACGGCGACTCCTCACGACAATGGACGCCCTCTCAAGCCTGGCTACTCATCCGCAACCTCGCCGCAAACGACACCTTACGCTACAACGAACTCCTCCTCTCCGCACCCTTCAAGTCCAACGGCGACCGCGCGCTCGCCGCCCTCGAACAAGCCGAGCTCATCACCGTCGCATCCGTCAACGGACGTCCACACAGTGTGAAACCCGGTAAACCAGTCTACGGCCCGGCCTTTCAGCGTCTCGTGCAAGACAACGTCTTACGCGCGAAGATGGAGTTGGTGATGCTGGGTGAAGCGATTGCAGGGGAGAATTCGGCGATTGATAAATTGGAGCAGGAATTGCATTTGTTGAGTGAGTTGCCGAAACAGCCGAGGGAGTTGATCGATCGCGTGCAGTGGCTTGTGGGGAAGATTGCAAAGGGGCAGAAGAGTATTGAGGGGTTGGAGAGGGAGAGCGCGGAGATGAAGAGGATTTTGGAGACGGAGTTTTGAGTGTGGACAGGAGGCATCGGCAGTGCATACGCGGTCGGGAAGATACCACTTTGGATTCTCCAGATTGGACAGGATCTGCTAGGCAGAGGATACCAGTGATTTGGGATAGTTTAGCCAGATTCGAAATGATCTCAACTTTTGGTTTGCTTGCTGCTTAAGGTACGTTGTCTTGTCAGTGGTGTCAATCTTCACCCTGCATCCAGAGGCGGTCATGTGCTTGCCATGGAATGGCAGAGTTCCGATAACTTACCAGCACGGCTCCGGAAGCGTACATGTACGCTACCGGTAGCAATCCATAAGCAGTCATGGTAAGTTACCAGCACATGTTCGGAGGACGGCACCGTAAAGTGTCCTGCCCTTGACATGCCCAGGTATCTGTACGCCTCACGAGTCTGGCAGTCAACGTTATTTGGCAGGTACTTTAAGGGCGCAGGTTAGTTATCTCGAAGTGGTTTGTCAGCGTACGTGTAACAATAAGGTACCTGTCATGGTTGCGGTCGGTGACGGCAACTTGCATGGTTTCGCAAGGTATTGGACGGAAGCACGGTAGTTCTATCAGGGCGGTGGAGGCGGAAGTGTCGACAGACGAGCGCAAGAGTAAGAGGGGACAGGACAAGACAAATTTTCGAACATTCTTTGATTTGAGGCAACCTCTATCGAGGTCGGCTGAGCTACATTACAGCTGGATGCTTTTCCATCCCATCATAAGCATCGTGAGAAACCTTCGCATGCAAAAACAAAATCTCTAATCCCTTTTGTGAAACGCCGTGCTGCCATGCTGATTGAGCAAGAAGGAAGACTTGGACCGAACTCATCAAGGCGAAGACATTTAGTCGACCTCCTCGACGGTTGGGCCGTCATCGCCACCGGCACCTGGGGCGCCACCGGGAGCACCACCGGGCATGCCGCCACCGGGCATACCGCCGGGCATGCCACCCTCGGCTCCACCGTAAAACTTCATCATGATGGGGTTGGCGACGGACTCGAGGTCCTTCTGGGTGCTCTCGTACTCGTCCTTGGTGGCGGTCTGGTTGTCGTCGAGCCAAGTGACGGTCTCGTCGATCTTGGCCTTGAGAGTCTCCTTGTCGCCGGCCTCGAGCTTCTCGTCGACCTTGGAGTCGGAGAGAGTGTTCTTCAGCGAGTAGGCGTACGACTCGAGACCGTTCTTGGCCTGGATGCGGGCAGACTCGGCCTCGTCCTCGTCCTTGTACTTCTCGGCCTCAGCCAACATGCGCTCAATCTCCTCCTTGGACAAGCGACCCTTGTCGTTGGTGATGACAATCTTGTTGGACTTGCCGGTACCCTTCTCGAGAGCGGAGACGTTCATGATGCCGTTGGCGTCAAGGTCGAAGGTGACCTCGATCTGAGGAACACCACGTGGCGCAGGTGGGATTCCAGTGAGCTCGAACTTGCCCATCAAGTTGTTGTCCTTGGTGCGGGCACGCTCACCCTCGAAGACCTGGATGAGCACACCGGGCTGATTGTCGGAGAAGGTCGAGAAGGTCTCGGACTTCTTGGTGGGGATGGTAGTGTTACGCTTGATGAGCGGAGTCATGACACCACCAGCGGTCTCGATTCCGAGAGACAACGGCGCGACGTCGAGGAGCAGGATCTCGTTGGTGGACTTGCTGGAAGTGTCACCAGAGAGAATGGCGGCCTGGACGGCGGCACCGTAGGCGACAGCCTCATCGGGGTTGATGGAGCGGTTGGGCTCCTTGCCGTTGAAGAAGTCGGAGACCATCTTCTGGACCTTGGGGATACGGGTGGATCCACCGACCAAGACGATCTCGTGGACGGAAGACTTGTCGATCTTGGCGTCACGGAGAGTGCGCTCGACGGGCTCCATGGTGGAGCGGAAGAGATCCTGGCACAGCTCCTCGAAGCGGGCACGGGTGATGGAGGTGTAGAAGTCGACACCCTCGTAGAGCGAGTCGATCTCAATGGACGTCTGTGCGGAGGAAGAGAGGGTGCGCTTCGCACGCTCGCAAGCGGTGCGCAGACGGCGGAGGGCGCGGGCGTTGGAGGTCAAATCTTTTTTATTCTTGCGTTTGAATTCGTTAACGAAGTGGTTGACGAGGCGGTTGTCGAAGTCCTCTCCTCCCAAGTGAGTGTCACCGGCAGTAGACTTGACCTCGAAGATACCCTCCTCAATGGTGAGAAGCGACACATCGAAAGTACCACCACCAAGATCGAAGATGAGCACGTTGCGCTCGCCCTCGGTCTTCTTGTCGAGACCGTAGGCAATGGCCGCAGCGGTGGGCTCGTTGATGATGCGCAGGACGTTCAAGCCGGCGATAAGACCAGCGTCCTTGGTCGCTTGACGCTGCGAGTCGTTGAAGTATGCTGGGACAGTGACGACGGCGTTGTTGACGGTGCCACCGAGGTATGCCTCCGCAGTCTCGCGCATCTTGGTGAGGACCATTGATGAGATCTCCTCGGGTGTGAACTGCTTCTCCTCGCCCTTGAACTCGACTTGCACGACAGGCTTGCCACCCTTGTTGATGACCTTGAAGGGGAAGTGCTTCATGTCGGCCTGCACCTCTGCGTCGTCGAACTTTCGGCCGATCAGGCGCTTGGCGTCGAAGACTGTGTTGATGGGGTTCATGGCGACCTGGTTCTTTGCGGAGTCACCGATGAGGCGCTCGGTGTCGGTGAAGGCAACGAACGAGGGTGTTGTGCGGTTACCCTGATCGTTGGCGATGATCTCAATGCGGTCATCTCTGTAGATGCCCACACATGAGTAGGTCGTACCCAAATCGATACCAATTGCTGGTGCCATGATGAAGGTGTCTGTCGGGTGTGTGTGATGTGTATTGTTGGTGAAATTGGGGTGTCAAAGAGTGCGTGATGAGCTTGAGAGTCTGTGAAGATGTGACTCGAGTGTGGAAGAGAAGATTGAGTTGTGTGTGCAGCGGAAGAGAAAGAGAATGGATGGGCGGCGGTCCTGTTGATATTTCCTCGCAAGCAAACGGGAGCGCCTAATAGAGTTTAGCTCCCGCCTTGGCAACGTCACTTCTCGGAAGCTCTGCGAAGGCGGTAGAAACAATCTCGAAAACGCTGTCCGCTGACAGAGCAGAGAGAAGTTGTGGCTGCTGCGTGCGCGTGGCGGAGCTGGGGGCGACAGTGAGCTTGTGGTCGTACTGTGACGGCACGTTCACGTTCCAGTGAGGTTTCAGTTGTGGTATTGATGGGGTGTCGACGCAGCACGAGTAGCATCTATGCTCTCTTGTGCTCTGCTGCTGCCAGGTAAAATCTGGGTAGAGTGTTCCGGAGAAGTGTATACAACGACTACACATGCCGTGGAGCCGCTGATACCGCTCGTTACGTCGTTGTAATGTCTCTGGCCGGCTTTTCTCCTGGACAGTCTTCTCTATAGATTCCGACTACGAGCTCATGCTTCATGTACGTTTAGTAGAATGCCCGTACTCCGCTGCTTCTGACCAATGCTACACGTCTCAAATTCTTCGTATCAAGTCACAAATCACAAGGCACGTTCAGATTCCTGCGGTGCATATGGTCCAGAGATGCGGCTACTGGCCCGGTAGCGCGGGGCTCGCCGTGTTAAGGTTTTCCGATCTTGACCTTCATGAACTCTAAATTAAGCATGAATGTGAACTGTTGCCTCAGGCATGAGATGAAACATGTTGGAAGCACAACTCAAGCAACGTTGGCATTGAGGGCCACAATCTGCGTTACTGTTCTCGGAATCGTCGCCTTCATGAAATTCAACGCTTCGAAGTCTGTGTAGCTTGCAAAGATCGTACTCATTCTTTTTCTTTCTGCTCGACACACTCTTCCTCAACTATATCCTGCTAACACAAGATCACTCGTCCCTAGCTACTATAGCTGTACCCTCGAGGTTTCTCGTCTTCCTGTTGCACCACCGCACCTCAATTCAACTTCTGCCATTCTTCCACTCGCAGCTGTGCGAATACGTATGCGACAAGCCGTCTACCACTGTTGTCTGTACATGCTCTCGCGATTGCCTCTGCTCTAAAGTCTGTATCTACTCTTGCGTCCATGTCTGCTCTTATTGGATATCGGCTATCGGGCATAACCTGCGAGGCATAAGTGCATTATCGTATGACGATCCGAGTTCGGTGATCTAGCCTGGCTGGTCGTGTCGGTCACACGGGAGATGGCGTAATTTCAAAGCTTGAGGCTGTCGGCGGATGCCCAAAGAGGGATTTGTTTTGCGGAGATCGGTGTCGAAGGCTAGAGAAGCGTAAGTCGGCGTTAATAGGCTGTTCGTCAGGCATAGGGGCGAGAAGGGTGTTTTTGATAAGATATGATGTCCGAGGAGGTGCTGGCCGGAATTGACCGAGATCCGGGTACGCCGAGATTGTCTGCTCGTCAAGCGTAAGCGTCGGTAGGTTTGTCTTGACGACAAATGTTTTCTGGAAGATTGCGAGCGTTCTGTGCTATAAGCGGTAGGCGAAGGTTCATTATGGGCGTTGGGTGTTCGCCACAAAGGCCCTTAGGTATGAGCAGAGGTCGGACCGACGTGTGTGCGTGACCGCTTCGTCGATACAACACTGTCCTTGCGGAACATGGTTGCTTGGGAAAGGTGCTGCAAGTTAAAAGTGCACACCCGTCCCCGGCGTGATAAATGGACCCTGAGCGCGCCTCCGGACCCCAAATCGAAAAGAAGGTTCGGATAAGCGCGCCGCGTTGTTTTTAGCGCGTCGAAACTTCACTTCACTTCACTCCTTTGCGGGTGTCTCTCACGTTACAGGTGCGCCAGAATGCCCACTACAAAGAAGCTCCTCCGCTCTCGATTTACCCGTGTTGTAGTTCTTCGCGTACCAGACAGCCTCCACTCTCGTCGTGTCCTTTGTCTTCCGGAAGCGGCATCTGTTGTCGGGGAAACTGCTTGAACCCATGAAGGACATGAAAGAGCTACTCCTACTTGAATCGCTCGAGATGCATCGAAGCCCGCGCGGGTGGACGACTGTTCTAATCTCTTCGATCCGTCGACTGCAATGTAATCAGACGGTATGTGATATGCTATCACCGATGAAGTCGTCAACAAAAGCTAAAGTCTCCACAACTTCGTTTGCTCCCCAGCCACGTTTGATGGTTGTTACTGCGCAGCTTGGAAACATGACCGCATGAGGCGTGATCGGCGTCAACATGCGGCGCGCCCGGATGCTTGGCGCCGCACAGTCTGCCCCTCTACCTTCGGCTTCAAATTTTCACGACGCTTCCTCTTCCTCTTCTTTTCCACACATCGTAACATCGCATGCGCGCGCACTATACTGCTTGCTCTCTACGCTGAGAGATACGTCCTTCGGTGGACAACTTGCCGCTTTGCTTCGTTTCGGTCTGTCTGAGGTGGTTCCGTTTAGGTTCCCCTCCATTTGCTCTCTTGCCTCCTCGAGGTAGTGCCTTTTAGGTGCTTCTCGATTCTCTCCCCTGAGGCGGTTCCGTTTAGGTTCCCCTCCATTTTCTCTTTCCCTGAGGTAGTTCCGTTTAGGTTCTCCTCCATTTCCTCTCAAAAATGCCTCCCAAGGGCAAAAACAATGCCTCGCAGCCGCGAGCCAAGAGTGCTCTACCGACCGTGGACGATTTGTCCTCGAAGCTTGGCGAGATCTCGACCGCGCAGAAAGGAAAGGCTCCGGTCACCGCTTCCGGTGACTCGCGGAATGTCTTTGCCACCATGGCCCCAGAGTCAGACATGTCTGACGACGACGATGATGAAGACGGGACAGCCTTCACCAAGCCAGATGATGAGCTAGGCGAAGGAGCAGGTGATAAGTTCGTGTCAAGATTAGTTATTGACAAGCTCCAGAATGGCGAGATGGTCATGAAAGAACTGCCCAACGACATGATGTTGCCCGAAGCCGAGCATTGGCTTTACCCGGCTGCGGCTGCCGGCGTTTACGACTCGTATCGAGGAAACGATGCGCCGAGTGCGGACGATTTGAGCTTCAAGAATGCCAAGGGCCACAAGGTAGCATCGTTCACCAAGTTCACCAAGGTGCTCCTGTACTTCAACGACCACCAAGTCGGAGTCGGCGCGCCCGCTGGAGATAGCTCCAATACCGTGCGACACCAGTGGATTATGCATAGCCAGGTGCCAGGCTTCCTCCTCATTGTTGAGCGAGGCAACGGTAACGGACAGGTCCATGTGAAGACTCACGTCAACAGCATCACGCGCGCTGAAGGTGTTCTCGGCAGGGACGTTGGCTTCGACATGCACTCCAGCGCCGAGAAGGAGCTGAAGAACCTCGCCCGCACCGGTCTCATCACCGGCGAGACGGCGTCAGATGGTCTGTGGGAGACCCATGTCAAGCTCTTGAAGAGCATGCGTCCTCAAGCTACGGGACCTCCTCCAGCTCGACCAGAGTTTGTCGGCATCAACGACAAGGAGATGAAGGATCTCCTAGCGCGCTCCGAGGGCTTGAAGCCCCTCGACGACTCTACAGGTCTCAGCCATGGTGACTGGGCGTTGGTCATGTTGTTCCATACCACGGATATCAGCATCTTCCGCTTTCTCCACGCAGAAGCCTCGGCGCAGCAGGCTTTCGGAATCTTCAAGCGATGGATGTGCGCTGCCGTCCAAGACGTTGCGAAGTTCGGAAACTTCCCGCACTACCGCCGACAGGCAACCAAGGTCGGCATGGACATCAACAGCCGTGCATTCCGCCTGCGTGAAACTGTCCCCCCGCGGCACATGGTTTACAAGTGGCGCGTGAAGTATGAGGCAGACGCTTCGGGTGACCACCGACCAGTCTCCGCGAAGGCTGAACAGTGGCGCGCCTTCCTGAGGCTTTCGACCTACCCGGACAGTGAGACCAAGGCCCTTGCGCTCCGTATCGGAACTGAACGCAACCGCGATTTCAGCGTCGCCGTGATCCAGGATCTCCTCGACATCAAGATGGGCGCCCTTCAAGCGAACATCATGCCGATTCCCGAGTCGCAGAACCTCTACTGGGTCGAAATCGCAGTAGAAGGAGGTGAAGGATCCATGTTTGGCTCAGACGACCGTCTCAAGCCGGTGGTAAACAGTCGGCTGGAAGTCGTGATTGCTGATGGTGACAGGAAAGGCATCAAGCTCAAGGCTACGGTCCAAGACGACCTGTTCGGCAGGCGACCAGAGATCGCAATGATCGCTCGGGCTCCCGGCAATACACTGCTAGACGAAGGCGACTATCTGGTCAGCATCGAGATGAAAGACGATGGTACCCCTTGCGATCGTCAGAACGCAGCACTCATCGAGCTAGGACGCGGCGTCCAGCGGACTGGAGGAGTTGACATCGGCAACTTGGTGCTCCGCGCTAAGGCAACAGTCAGCCAACCAGGCGCCATGGCAGATGAGCTTGTTGATGCACCATTTGCCAACGGTGATGCAGTACTGCAAGAAGTGCTCGGATCATGGGGATTGAACGCGAAGCAGGAGGAAGCTGCTGTTCTGTCCACGAAGACTGCCTCTGGGACAGTACTGATCCACGGTCCTCCAGGTACAGGCAAGTCGCGTGCTCTCGCCGCGATTGGCAACATCCACGCGAAGCTCGGACATTGTGCTGGTATTGCTAAGCGCCAGGTCTTGTTTGCTGCTCCTAGCAATTACGCAACCGACCAATTGCTCGCGACTGTAGACCGTCATGTCGATCTGAAGAAGGAGCGCATCCGGGTATGCAGATTCACGGGTGACAAGGCGCCCGTGCAGTCGCGCTCAACGCCGATTGCCGAGCAACAGGCGCAGGAGACCGCCAACACGGAGGAATTCGTCGGCTCGGGAACCCTCGACACGCTCTGGAAGCTTGCAGCTCGCATGGCGGATACGAGGAAGCACACGGCGCTCAATGCCAAGTACTCGCTCTTCGTGCAGCGCAAAGACTTCATCAGCGAGATCTCGAAGGACAAGAGTCACGAGTTCCGTGATGAAGCCATCTACTACCGCAACGTGAAGCGAAAGCTTTGGGAGGCGATGCAGAAAGGCGACAAGCGGGCCACCGAAGATGGTCGAAAGGAGCTCTCGATCAACGAGGCAACCTGGACGCGACGCTTCTTCGAGGCTGTAGACTTCGTTTTCGTCACTAACAGCACTGCAGCTCATGAGACTCTCATGGACTACTTCCGCCCTTCGGTCTGCATCGCCGACGAGGCAGCGTTGGCATCTGTGGCTGACATTGCCACCCCTCTGGCGGCTTTCCAGGAGTACATCAAGGTTGTGGTCATGGCCGGCGATCACAAGCAAATTGGACCTCGCAACTTATCCAGTGGGGCCAATGAGCTGTCGTCAGATATGTCGCAGTCTCTGTTCTCCCAGTTGGTCGAGGTCAAGGGAGTAGAAGGCAATGTCATGCTAACAGAGCAGTACCGCATGAAGGCAGCCTTCTCCGAGATGGTCAGCGACGTCTTCTACGGCGGTCAACTGACGAACCACTCGTCTCTGAGCTCGGTGAGTGCGCTAGAAATCGCGATTACCGATTTCTGGAGCCATCTCCGGCCTCATTGGAATGGTCGGCTTCGAGTGGCCGTTGACGTCTCTGGTCCTGGAGTCGCTTCCGTCGCCACCGGGTCCGCCAAGTCCTTCAAGAACGAGGCGGAGGCAGCTGAGCTGGTTGCTCTCGTAGAGGCGATGACCAACTTCAAGTCCAAGGCGGCAGGAGCTCGCCAGATCATGCGCGGAGACTTCCTCATCATCACGCCTTACGCAAGTCAGGTGACGGAGATCCAGAAGTTCTTGATTTCTCGAGGCTTGACAGGCGAGCGCCCTGGCGACGAGACTGAATGTCAAATCATGACATCTGCAAGCGTACAGGGTCTGGAGAACAAGATCGTCCTGCTCTCCGTCGTCAAGAACGAGGTCGGTAAGCCTATGAACGTTGGCTTTACTAAAGACCCCAAGCAGCTTTGTGTCAACTACTCACGGGTCCAGTTTCACATGGTGAGCTTTGGAAACTTCGCAGCCTGGATAACTGCTCAGCTGCGTGAGCTTCCGTCCATGGTTCGTGAGAACTCGGGCAAGATGGCAGCATTTGCCAAGGTGATCCGCCACTACCGCGAGAGGAAGGACATCGTCTCGTATGCGCACTTTAAGGCCCTGGTAGGACGTACCGCGGTTCGTGCTGAAGACGCCATCGAAGCCTACTTCTCGAGGATCGTGTCTGGACATGCTGCGAAGGCCGGTCGGGTCGCTCGCGGTGTGATGGAAGAGGGCACTCGACCTCCAGGCCTCGGACAGGAGCCGTCGAAGCCGCGACCAAATATGGTGTCCGGTTATCAGATGGAGCAGGCCGCTTCGGAGGATCCTGGCTCCAAGCGGAAGCGACCAGTACTGGTCGGTACCGCGGAGCGTCTGGCCACTCCGCGCCTGGACGACGAGTCTGCGATGAACGAAGATCACGCGGACGAAGGCGCCGGCGCCGATACCGCGGCGATGGACGAGACCTCCTAATCTGGTCACATCACCGCTCTCCCTTCCTGACAAGTGAGAGCACAAACTAATTTGGTGTTTGTCGGTATCGCCTTAAAAACCGTCGGCGTTTTGGGGAGTCAGCCTGAAGAACCCCGGAGGACCGAGGAGGACGAAGGAATTTAAGGGAAATATAGAAGCGTTTGCCGGGAGTGAGCTTGAAGGAAACCCGAAGAAAATGAGAGATGGAGGTGAAGATTGAGGTGGACATTGGATGGAGAGAAGAATTCATCAAGCCAAAAAGAAGGCACAAATCAAAAGAAACAGAAGAAAAATCAGCCGGCGAGCAGAAGAAGAAGTTGACAGAGCATGAGCTGCAGAATGAAGAGTTCAGGAATTTGTGGAGAGCATTGAAGTGGAGTTGGGATGAAGATGGAGAGTTGCAGTCAAGATGGAGGGTTGCAGTCAAGATGGAAGTTGGTGGACAGTGGCATCAAAAGCGAAGGAAGGATGAGATCGGAGGTGGCGGGGGAGCCAGAGCGCGAGGTGGAGCATTCGAGGTGGAGGTTTATCGAGCAAAGCAACGAAGTTCCGAAGCAGATGTGCGAGGGGAGAGGGGAGCAACTGGTTGCGAGTGACCCAAAGAGGTTGAAGGGTTGAAGGGATCATCCGACCAACTTGGCCGATCGAGGGAAGGTGGAAGGCACGAACACGACCAACACAAGACAGCATGCTCTTTCCGGCTGGAAGCACAAGTCACGCGAACAACTAGTGACCGGAGCGGCCAACACGACCCACCAGCAAACCAACGCATCAGCCGACTGACCGCGATCGAGGAGAAGAAATCACATCCAAAGGTCTCCCCAAAGAGGACAGGCATCAGCCATGGATCGCAACACCCAACAACCAGCAGTGAACCTTTCGCCACATCGATCCTCCACCGTTGCATGCCTTCGAGCGAAGACCAAACAGACTCGGGCACGGAAATCGACAGCAGCGCCCAAGATGCATGCCCGGCCAATTGCATTCTCCACCGCGAGGCTTCGAGCACTTTCACAGCACAGCTCTAGCACGCCTCATCATCGCGCAAATCACTCATCGCAAACCTACCACCACGCTCAGAGCGCGTCGTCGCAAAGAAGACCGAGAGCACCACTTCCGCGTGGTCTCGCGTCGGGAAGAGTCAAGCCCGAAATTTGCCTTGCGCTGTTCAGCACCAAATGACCCAGCTTGGTTAGTCTAGCGCGCCACACAGTCCCGCCTCACACAGCACGCTCTCCCGACACGTCGACGACAATACCTCGACGCCAACAGCTCGGATCGAGAAACGAAGTTGAGAGCGCTCATCACCGTCGCGTACGCTCTCCGCTCGCCTTTCAAGGCGCCAAAAGAAAATGTTGACCAGCATCACCATCGTGCACGGATGCCAAGCAGGACGATCGAGCAGGGATATCGAGCCGCGACATCGACATCTCGAAGTCTCGGAAGAACAGGACCAGTTGCAGGAAAATAGATGAAAAGACGGGAGATGGGAATGGAGTCCATGTAAATAGTGCTTACGATCAATCACGGCCAAGCCAACCACTTCTCCCATACATGTCAAGTGGTAGAGTCTGGTGAGCGTCCGATCTGGGTCACTTTACTTACAACAGCAGTCGGCGACCCGGTTCGCTCTTTCCTCTCTTTCGCAACGAGCGCCCGCGCCCGGTCGCAGGATGCTTTCCCACTTCTGTTTCTCGTTCCTCGCCCTCTCTCCCTCCGCTTCTCTCTTCAGCACCGTCCATACCAATGCCACCGCATCGCTGTTGAAACACACAGCTGGACGTGCACACTTGAGGTGGTTCCGTTTAGGTGCTCCTCCATTTTCTCTACAACAGGTGGGTGCCCACTGGGTGCTCTTCCGTCCTCTCCTTCTCTTCACCTGAGGTGGTTCCGTTTAGGTGCTCCTCCACTTCCTCTTCACGCCGGGCCCGTACCTTTTAGGTGCCTCACCCCATTCCCTGTCCTTTCCCCTTGAGGTAGTTCCGTTTAGGTTCTCCTCCATTTACTCTTCAACAACATGAGCCTGCCTCATTGCGTCTCGCCTTCGGGCGGCAAGGCTTCCAGCCAAGCCAACGACGGCGGACTTGTCCCAGCATCGACTGGCTCTGGGTCGGAGACTCTCGCGACGGCGACAGCAGCAGTCCGATCTCCGATTGTACCTTCTGTGCCATCGCCGACCAACGCGACTGTACATGCCAGGCCACATGTCGAGGAGGCATCTCCAGAGCACATTGACCCTCGTCTACTCACGCAGCGAGCTTCGATTGAGCAGGTGAGTGCTACTCCTACCGCTGGAGCGGCATCAGGCTCTGGCTCGACTGGTAAGCGACCGCTACCAGGCAACGCCGTCTCTCCCAATGCACCGAAGCGAGCGACACGGTCTCACGTGTCCGAAGGTGTTCCTCCGAACACCAGTGAGCCTCCTCCACCGTTCCGTCGGTTCGAAAGACCCGCCATCTTACCTTTCGTATCAGCAGAGACGATTCTTCAAGCCATATCCTCTGGCTCAGATACCCGAATGCAGCTGGTCGACCGATATGTGGGCGAGGGAGAGCGATTTCTCCGGGCTGCGAGGGCTCTCAGGCCTTTGGCATTCGGTCCGAATGGGAAACTGATGCACCCAGCGCAACCCGCAGTGCAAACCGCTCCACAAGCTCAGGGAGCTGGCTTTGGAGTATCCGCCGATATGCTTCCCCAGGCCGAATCGACCAAAGAGCCGGCGAGAGCTGACTCGGCGGTCCCGGAAACCTCTCCGACGTTGAGTTCCGCGCACGCAACCATCACTGACCTTCTCGCTGATCCACGCCCAGCAGCTCCAACTGGTTGGTCGCTCAAACCCGAAGATGTTCCCGTCGGAGCTCTGAAGATATATGGTGTGAAGCACGGCCATCGACCAGGATTCTATTACAGCAGATCCAGCGCTGGGAATCAAACGAGAAACTTTGATTACTCCTCGTCCGCGGAGTTCCCTGGAGACAGCAGAGTAGTGTTGAACTCGGGTAACCTAAAGTGGGCGGTCTTTGAGGCGTTGGAGTACATGAACGGCTGGAGCATGCATTGCTCCGCCAGCTGTCTCTGCAAGAACAAGTCCGTCCGACAAGTTCCTCGTGGAATTCCTGTGCCGCCGGTCGCGCGCGAGAACGCGACGAAGCAAACAGCAATCGAATCACCGGCTGCTAATGATGGCGCTGAGTGGAAACTCGATCCCGACGATGTTCCACACACTGCGAAGAAGATATATGCTGTGCACGGTGGTTCAAGACCGGGGTTTCATTTCACACTAATATCGGCCAAAGCTCACAGCGGCTTCGGGGGTCTTTCCAGGACTTTCCCGCAAGATGGTATGCTCAAGCCATGGAATTCCCGCGAGAACATCCAGGAGGCAGTCGACTTCGTGAATTTCGGACACGATGCCTCCGCAACCGCGGTAGGCGACAACAGCAATGTGGCCTCCCGGAATGCAGAGCAGCCGGCATGTGGAAAGCCGGCGGACGCTGAGGATGATCTTTTGGTAGTGGAGCCAGATGGTGCGCTGTCAAAATACACTGACCAAAGGCACGTCGAATTCAGTCGCCAGGCAGTGAAGGGCCGTCGAGATGCAAATGCTCGCAAGCAGCAAGAACTTGAGACCGTTGCAAGAATGGGCAGCGACGATTTTGCCGCACCTCTGCTCAAGGTGATGGAGCGTTTCAAGCAGTATGACGAAAGTCAAAGCGCCACATTGGGCGATGAATGGAACAACAACTCCGGTCGCTGTGCGCTTCCTTTCCCGATGGAGAGTGAACTCTCATCGCTGACCGTTGTTGAATGGCTGAGTCTCCGGCCCGTTTCATCGAATGACGCCTGGTACACTGACAACACCCTTTCCAACGCCGTCATGCTGGGTAGAGATGCCGTCCTCGATGGCTATTTCTTTTGCTCTCCAACCACTATTTACATGTGGTACTCGACCGGCCGACGAGGAACGCAGAAGGCGGCATATATGCAAGAAGCCATCATTTCTTTCCGTGCAAGTGACTCAGGCAATCCAGCAGCGTCTAACGGGGCATGGCCGTGTGCAGATATGCCACGAGATGCAAAGAAGGTCGTTCTGCCTTGGAACACAGGCTTTCACTGGATTGCCGTCGTGATCACTCCTGACTTTGACACAGGGGTAGGCAAGATTGAAGTCCACGATTCACTCCGAGGTCGTGACACCGCCGAACTGAAGAAAGTCCTGCCGTTGTTCGCGGATATGGTCGCACTCCAGGTCGGCTGGCAACAACGATGGGTCGTTGCCATTTGTGATACCATGCAGCAGAAGAATGGTGTCGACTGTGGGCCCCTCGCGGCGTACAATTGCAGGAAACTCCTCGCCGGTGAAGTTCCGGGAGACGATATCGGTCTCCACACCGTCGTTTCCTTCTGTCGCAAACAACGATTTGACAGCTTGAAAGCCATGTACTCCCTTCTCTTCGCGGAAGAGATACAAACCTCGTACAGCAGCTTCGGTGAGCTGGCCAGTGTAAAGCTCTCGCCTTGCAGACGACAGCTCATCTGCGATGTTCTCACATTCGCAGCCATGCCGATGACAGCGGAAGCAATCACGGAGGCAATCGTCCGCATCAGAGGCCAGCCGGAGGCCCCTCATGATATGCTGCTTGAGGAGATGACCATGCTACTGCGCATGACTCCCGCCATCTTTGAGCTCATCGACGACTCGAAGTGGAGGTTGCGCGTGGATCAAGCTTGCAGCGTCGGAAGGACCACTTCCGACATTCACCTCAAGCGAATTCCAGTGAATGGATGGCAGCTAACAGCACAGGATCCCATCGACCGGATATACGACCTTGTGATCGTCATCGTCAGGACCAGTGGATATGGATCCCGGGACCAAAGCAACGTGGACCATGACATTCGACCGCGTGATCTTCTCGGCGCGTACTGGCGTCGATTTGGCCAGACGCAGGACTTGCCGATTGAGTACGTCTACGATGATGACCTTGACTTCGCCACGCCGATATGGCACCCATATTTTCGGGAGGCTAAATCGAGCCGACGATCGATCGTACAAGGCAGCACTACTGCTTGTCTCGAGCTCCAGCACATTCTGCAGGTGGCTAACGCGAAGGCGCGAGAGAATGATGGTCGAAGGCCAAGGGTGCTGCTGATCGGTAATGGTTTCGATGGGTTGTCGACAAACAACGACACCTGGGTAGAACTGACAGACAGCTATCCCATGCTGGACATCGACATTGCGCTGTCTTTGACGGAGACCGTAGTTCCTCCCGGTCGCTTTCGCGATGTGGGCGGCGACGACATCTACAGCTTCAACACCTGGGCCCACTACGACGTGAAGCTCCTCGCTGCTGCGTGGAAAAACTTCTCGAAGCTTGCGCGAGCGGACGTCAGCCCGTCAGCCTGGAAGGGCCACCACGAGCAATTCGTGTTCATCTGTCTGCTGGTAGACTGCAAGAAGCTCGATCATTCGCTGAACATGCAGCGCAAGTTCTGGCCGATTGAGATCAAACCCGAAGTGGAGAATCCTCGGGCCGCCCGACTTCTGGACCATCGCAATCTGCAGCTCCTGGAACGACTGAGCGACAGGGCATGTGCTGTTTACGAGACAGACACAAGCACCCGTTGGTACCGTTTCCAGGCCGATACGCTGGAGCTCTTGTGCGAAGCTTGCGAGGCCACCGTTCCTCACACCAGATCGACTGCAGGGCCGGACGAAGACGGCGCTGCCGGCCCACCGGACTCTCGTCAAGGCTCGCCGGCTTTGGTCGAGGCTCCAGATTTGATGTCCGCTCACGAGCAGAAAGATGCAATGCTGATGGCAGCAGTCCGCCGAGCGACCGTGAAGAAGGGTCTGGTGGCCAGTGTCGAGCTCGCAGACGAAGATGAGTCCCGAGATGATGATGGAGACGATGAAGCCGCATTCGGTATATGTTGATTCAGACTTGCTGACGCGCGGACAGATCCTGCATCGGGCATGATTGATTCGAGGGTGGAGGTGGGTGATGGAGGGATTGTGTGGGTACAGAGCTGGTTCTCTTACTCGGTCGGGTAGTGGCAAAATTTGTGGGCACAGAGCTAGTTCTCTCGCTCGGTTGGATAGGGGCGGTGGGGTTTTGTTGGATTTTGGAGACCGGGGAATTGTTTGGTGATTTTGGTGGATTGTTTCGGGTTTTGTCGAGATTGTATTGTTGGAGTTTGCATGTTCAGGAGTGGCGGATGTTGAGGGAGGTATGCAACTTGGAGATCAGGAGCCATCCAGTGCTGAGGAAGAAGGCGGATTGAGAAAGGACGAGAAAGAAAAGGCGACCACAAAAGCCAAACAAAATCAGGAAAAAATCAAAAGTCGTAGAGACGAGAGGAAAGGGAGGACAAGGAAATGAGGCGGAAAGGCCAACAAAAAAGATCAAAATCAAAATCAAAATCAAGGAAGAAAAGGTGGCCAGAACGGGCAACGCAGAGAGAGGCAGGAGAGTGGAGGAGGAAGACCAGCAATGTATCGGATCGGAGAAAAAACTCAGATGAGGAACGGGACAGCAGAATCGAGGTTGGACAAGCAAAAAGATGGGAAGAGGGCAGAATCAAGAAGAGGAGGGATTGGAGGACATCATCGAAGGAGGTCAGGAGGGCGTGGCGAGAGAGTTGAGATTTTGATGACTGCTCAGATGAGGCGATCGTTGAGGAGATCAGGAGGGCAGGGGGGCACAGGGTGCAGGGCAATGGCGGAGTTGAATCGTTGAAGAGTGGAGGAGGAGTCGACCGTTTCGCAAGGGGAGATGGGAGGACTTGAGGTCCAGGAAGTTGGAGGAGTGCGGGGTGGCCAGCAGAAACGATGAGAAGATCGCGAAAGAACCCGGAACGAAGTCAAGCAAGCAGAGCCAGCGGACCAAATGAGCTCGTTGAAGTCGGTCGGAGAGAAGAGGATCTCGCGGAACGCATGCGGTGGAAGGAGCCGCATCAAGCAGGCAAAGCTGAGGGAGAGACCGGAGCATCCAGGAATTCTACAGGCTGAAGACGGCAGCGAACACACAAGTGGCGGATCGCGACGCATGTCATCGTCCAGGGACAACAAACACCTGCGCGGCCATGCAGCACTCTGCCCTCAACGCAGGTCATCAACACTACCACCACCGGCGACCTCATTCGCTGTGTCCCTTGCAAAGTCAACCATCAGGCCGTGCCTCCCAATGGCGCCAGACGGCCACCAAGACTCCGGGACATACACCAGAACAGCCCTGCGCACTACTCCAACATGGACCGGCGGTATCATCTTCCACTCTTCCAGCACGTGTCCATCGCAAAGCCGCCGAAGACGTCGATGTGTCTGCCTCCAGCGCATTATCAAAGCCGTCTTTTCGCTGCCGACTGGCTTGCGCCGAGCGGCCTTTCATGAGCCACAAGTCTCCGCGTTCAAAAACAGCAAGCTCGTGTCCAGTATGCGGATGCGATTCCAAATCGGACATATGCCATCGTCCAGGCAGCGCCGACCGAGCGCTCAAAGATGGCCTCATGACAACGACATCGCCGTCCTCCCAGACACAGACCGAGCCGGAGACTGCACAACGCGGCTGTACCGACGGACTGCTGACTGCTGCTGCATACAGTAGAGGCAGAAGTCTGGATGCGTCGAAGGTTCCGACATTCATCATCACATTCATTGCAAGGGTACCGGCTTACGTAACCCAGAAGCCGTTTGACGGAACCACAAGCAGAAGCAGATTCCTCACTCCATCATGCAATCGAGAGAAGCACTCAAATCGAACATTCGAATGGACCCTCCGCCGTGATGCGCAAGACACCTCTTGGGCCGATCTGCCCACAACAACCACCATTCGGTACCACTGTCAGCCCTTGACAGCAAGCCACACGTCCTTCCACGAGTTCGTTCTCCAGTCAACTCATCGACAACACATCGATGGCAGCTCCGGGGACATGTCATTAGCGGCTCACCGTCCATTGCCTGCTCGCGTAAGGTGCAAAATCCGCCGCAGCGACCGCCTCAACAAGATGTGAAACAGCAGCCAGAGACCCTTCCCACCCTCTACAGCAAGCACCTCCATCTGATCTGCAATCAACGCAGCAACCACCGTCGTTAGCAAGACCTAGAAGACCCGGCATCTGCACCTCATCAATTACTTCTACGCTCGTTCGCTCTGAGGCAAGCCTTCCGGACTGCTTCGGAATCCGCTAGACCGTGCGACGCAGCAATCATTCATCAGCACAACCACGTCCGGTCGGCGCCTCATGAAAGGAGGAAACACACCGCGCCAGCACCTCCACTTGATCAGCTACTACGCGCCGGCCCCGGCAGCGCGCAACAAGCCCGACAACCCGACGAAGCAGTCCTGGCCAGTACCTCCAAGCCAACGCCTTCACGGGCCAATGCGCCGGCGAAGCTATCATTCTTCACCACCAGCTGAATGAACAGACAACAAGCGCATCAGCTCTACCAACAACCCTTTCGCGCGCGAACGAACTCCACCTCAAGCAAGACGGTCTGATGAAGCAGTCATTTTCCATCACAAGCACACATTGCCAACAAGAACCACCACTCCGGCTCGGAACTTCAAAAGCCACCCACCACGCTCAACAATACAAGCGAGCACTACCTTACCCAGCCAACCAACGAAACCCAGCGGCGTTACGCCATGCCTGCGCGGAGGAGCGACACGAGCCGAACGATTGTGTATATCGAGGACAGGTGAAAGTGACTAGACGGAGATAATGCGGTTCGGGGAGAAAGATCTTGAGAGATGTTTTGACGATGAGATGTTTGTATATAATGCTGCCATGATGAATGAAATTCGAACTAGACGTTCTGCTACTGTTTGGCCTCAATTTTCCATGATGTCCTTGTTGATCTGCCGGCACGATTCTTGCAGTCTGCGTGCTCGAGGGTGGAATCAGACACGAATAGATTCAAACGTCTTCGAGTGTTTGTTTTCGAAGTTCCCTCGCGGCGGCGAAGGTGCTCTGAACGGCATCTTGCTGATACATTCAAACATGGTAATCCATCTCGGCTTGAGCTATTTACAAGGCTTTTGCTGTAGCGTGCAAGCAACTTCTGGTCCTCGAATCTTGCCTCATCACCATTACATCCACCAATATCCTACTCAACCTCCACCATATCCCTCGAATCCATCGAATCAAATCAAGGAGGTCCACTTAAATGATCAACAGCCTGAAATCAAGGTCAGCATACGTCCTCACCCCTCGACCTCAACAATTCACTCACCCTATTAATATCATAATCAAACCTCTCCAACGCATCCAACGCATCCCCTCGGGGATACCCCATTCCCGTCAACCTCTTCAGTATCGGATCATCATGCTCCGTGCCGGGTGTAAGTGCACCCCCACGATCCGGACCCTTTGGTTTCGGAATACTACTACTCGTTGCAGAGGGAACTGCCGCCGACGATGTCCCCGGCGGACTCGCGCCCCAAGGATCACTCGCCGTCAACGTTGTATCCACCGGCTTGGAATTGTCCAACCCCGAGAAGATGGCGTCCCAGTCGTGTTGTGCTGTTGTGCCCGCTGGAGACGTCGCCGCGCCGGAGGCAAACACACTCGTCGTCGGGGCGGTAGGTTGGAAGTTTGAGAAGCCGTTGCTTGTCTCTGGGAGGGTGCGGGATGCGCTGGGCGTTGCTTGAGCGGAGGCCAGAGTCGTCGACATGCTGGCGGCCGGACTGTCAAAAGCCGGGTTGAAGTCTGCGCCAGAGGGCTCGGAGAAGGAAAAGTCAAAGTCGGAGGCTTTGTCGGCTTCCTTGGCCGCGGAGAGGTCGTCGAAGGCGTCGAAGTCGTCAAAGGCGTTGGCGGAGGATGATGGTTGTGCTGGAAGCGTATTAGTCAAATTGTGCTGATCGTTGACAACAGCACATATCTCACCAGTTGCATGACCGGGTGGTGCTGGGAAGGTGTGCGTACCGCTGGAGAAAGGCGTGTGAAGAGTGCGTGGCGCATCATTCTCCTTCTCTACCTCGCGTACTGCAGTCTCGACGGCAGGTTCGTCCGCGCGAGCTGACGAGCTGGTTGGGTCCTCCCTCGCGGGCAACAGTCCACCATACTCCCGCGGGAAGTGGTTCTCCTCTGTGTGCTCTCCAGTACCTCCATGCGAAGGTTTGTCACTTTCGTCGTACGTCGGCGGCGATGTCTGTGCCGTGATGGGCGGTAGGGTAGCGGCAGCAGGTGCCACAGACTCAACAGCGACAGGAGCCTGGCTGCTCGACGCTGCAAAGTCATCTCCAAATCCTCTATCAGTATCATCATCACTGTCACTATCTTCCGGCTCGAGATACTTGATCTCGGGGAACTCAGACGCCACGCCGTTTGTTGTAGCGCGGCTGGATGACGGCGCGAAAGGATCGTCGTCCGTATCTCTCGTCTCCGCCGCCTTATCGCCCGCGCCAAATCCAGCAAAGGCAGAGTCAAAGTCGTCCTTGGCAGTCGAGGAGGGGTGCGATTCCTTCTCAAGTGGTGTTGCCTCTGGGAAGGCACCAGGAATACCTTCATGCGCGGCATTCTTAGCCGTAGGATCTTCTGCGAATGTTGCCGATGTAGGTTCGGAAGCAGCAGGAGCCTCGTCCCTCGGCGTTTCAGCACCACCAGCCCGACTAGCGGGTGGCAATACACGAAGCGAGCTCGTCTCACTACCACCACGCTCAGCCTCATCAACCCCGAGAACCGGCAGTTGAGAAGCAGAGAACTGTTGCTCCTCGGGAGGTGGTGGAGGCTCAGCTTGGATGGGCGCCTCTTTTGGGGCCTCCGACAATGGTGGGGTTGCGGAAGGAGTGTGCTCGCCACGAGAGGACACACTCTGCATCGAGTCGGACATGCCGTGAGGTCCTGCCAGGGATGGAATACCACGACCACCGAACGAAGTAGCGGGCGGGGTGGACGTTCCACTGCCCTGGCCATGCGACGCAAACGCAGCGGACGGACCGAAGATCGCGTCAAAGGCGCTCGGATTGGGTGCCGTCGAAGTTTGAGGCGCTGCGATCGGGCTCGCAGATCTCGACAAGTCCCCACTCTGACTAGGCTTCACAAAGAACGGGTTGTTCGCGCTCATAACGCTCGCAGCTGGGCTCACCACGTTCGAAGTGTTGTGCTCGGGGTAGTCAAAGGTAACAGACCGGGCCTGCGCGGCATGCTCCGTCGCTTCTCTCTCGAGATCAGCCTTCTCACCCTGCAGACGATCACGCTCGCCTTCCCCCGTAGCCAGCTGCTTCTTATTGATGCTGACCATGCCCTTTTGTTGCCTTGCGTCCAGCTTGAGCTTCTCAATCTCCGGCTTCAGTCGTGTCACCTCGGTGTTGATCTGGGATATGCGCTGTTTCAGGTTCGCATTCTCTTGCTGATCCTTCTGCAGCTCTTGCGATACTGTCTGATGCTGCGTCTGCAAATCTTGATAACTCCCCTCGAGCATTGCAAGCTCCTGGCTCAGCTTCTTCGTCGACTCGCGGGATGCCGTCAATTGCTGCTCCAGCTCCTTGACAGCGCGCACCTCCTGCTCGTACTGCCCGCGGAATTGCTGAAGTCTGATCTCGAGGTCTCTTTTTTGTGTATTCATGGTAGTCGCCTCGGCTTGGCTCGCGCTCTTCTTCGCCTGTGTCTGTTCCATCTGCGATCGCAAATTACCAATCTGGTTGCTCATATTGGCAAGTTCAGTCGTCTCGTTGGTGAGCTTGCCACTCTCCGCTGCGCTGGTATCATTATCGCCCAACAAATCGTCCGCTCCCGAAGACTGCGGCATCGGAAGGGCGGCACGCGAAGTAGCTGCCTGATTCGACCCAAATGATCCACCAGTGTTCTGCGAAGCAAGACTAGCACCAAAAGCAGATGTCGGCTGGAAGGGTTTGAAACCAGTCGCCTGCGACTGAATTTGAGGCGCCTGAAATCGTGGGGGCGAGCTGGGTGTGGCAGGGCTGCCTCCTGAGAAGGGATCGCGGCTGGCAGACATTCCTGTCGTTTGAGGTTGCAGTACTGGTGCCTGCTTTATCGTAGGAGACGATGGCTCGTCCAGTCCGAAGAGGTCGTCTGCGGCTGATTTTGGTAGACCAGAAGAATTAGCGGCATTGTCGAATGCGGGTGCGGTCGATTGAGTTTGCTGCTGCTGCTTGCGCATGCTCGGAGGGACAAGGCCTGGAGGGAGGAATGCTGGTAAGGGACCAGGATTTGGAGCCCTTTGTTGCCTGATCAAGTACATTGCAACTGCAAACTCGTCCTTATTCAGCTGTCCCTCACTGTTGATGTCCGCGAGATCCCAAATCTGCGCCAAAGTCTCCTCTGACAGTCGCGAGTCCGAGAAGAACGAAACCGCCTGCTCTCCAGTGAGGACGCCCCTCCGCTGCGTGTCGATCGAGTTGAAGAATTGATCAAACTTGCTCTTATCAGCTGGTGTAATGAACCACGGCGCACTGGTTGCTTGAGGAGGCTGCCCTGGCGGCGCTCCATATCCAGATCGTGCGAGCGGACTTTGGGTTCTCGGAATCGCACCGGCAGAGCTTCCTGAGATCTGCCTTGGGATGGCGGTCGGCATAGTCGGCTGCCTGGCCGGAGGAGGACCTCCACGTCGCGCCGCAGCTTCGTACAACCCCGGCGGAAGTGTAGTCGGAAGTGCAGTCATGGTCCTCGTCTTCATACTCGTCAACATGTGCATTGCCACGATGAATTCCGTCTGATCCAGTGCTCCTCTCTGCTCCCGATCGGCGAGCATCCATATCCGCCCAAGCACTTCATTGGGCAACCCAGCTCTTTCAAAGATCGCCTTCGCTGTCGCTCCGTCGAGTTGTCCATTTTGCGCCCCCGATCTCTCAAACAACCCAGAATACTGCTGCACCTTGAGCGGATCGAGTGGAGGCACCCGGACAGGCAGATTTCCCGACGCCTGCGGTTGCAATGCAGCCGGAGGGAAGCCAGCCGCACTGGGACTGGGCAATCCACTTCCCGTCGCACTGGCCGCTCCTCCTACCCCCGGTATCGCCAACCCCTCAAATTTCGGTATCGGCCCTGGCTTGAATGCCAACTCAGTCGAGGGCTCCCTCCCAGCTTGATAGTGTCCTATCAGCCTCAACACCATGCAGAAGCCAGGCTTCGTGAGGAGACCTCGATTCTCGGTATCCGCCAGCTGCCATATCTCTCCGAGGACGTTGGGCGATACGTGGGTGCGTTCGAAAAAGGTGACTGCGTTCTCGCCGGTAACGACGCCGAGTTGTTCCTTGTCGGCCTGGGCGAAGAGGAAGGAGAAGGCACGTTTCTCGTCGGGGCTCAGGTTGAGGATGGCGTGCTCTGGAGGATAGTCAGTGATGCTGTATGCTGTTTTGTCGGCCGCGAACAACGATGTTCCAAGTATGCGTACCGTTGTCTGACATGGTGGCTGGTGGGCAATAGCAGCGCTCATCCAGGTGTGGCCCGGTGGTGAAGGCAGCTGCAGTCAGCGATGATGTTTCCGTAATGCCAACCGTCCAATGCACAAATACAGAGTCGAGGTATTGTGGTTGAGCAGTTGGAGTCGCACGTGTTGATAGCAGTCTAGTGTCCCTTGTAACAGAAGATCTGGGAGCTGAAGCTTGGGGCGTCGCGAGGCAGTGACGACGACCCGAAGCTGCCAGACCCACAAAAACACACTCGGGACAGATCTGCAGACTTCACCTCTCCCTCATCTCCTCCCATTCTCTTCGACGACATCTTGGCAACCTCGATTCATCAAGACGAACGCTATTCTATGGAAGAGGCTGCCGAAGATTGGCCGTCGCATGCTGACCTCTGCTGGCTCGCCCTCTCGCTTCACGATTTGAAGCACTGCAATGTTGACGCCAAGGGAAGACGCACACCTTCAGCATTGAAGGAGACACCCAGGTGGCCAAGAGCAGCTCGACTTGGTCTTGCCTTGTAGGTTCTTCACCTCTGCCTCACTCGTCCGGTATTCGGCAGCTGCACTTCCACGACCTCACTGCAGTACGCTTTCTCCAGTCCTGGGCTTGTCACATGCAGTCATGACATTCATCACATGCCTCCATTGAATCTACGGTACTAGTATCGATCGATCTACCTCTCATGCTCGTCTCCTTCAACATTGCACCACTACGTGCAGCCTTCTCCACTCCTTCAACTTCCATTCACCCCACAACACCACACCGATCGCTCATCACTCCACAACATAGATCCTGCCGCAACGAGACGCCGCAATGTTTCACGAAGACCAGATTCGCGCCATACTCAAAGATGACGGTCTCTTGTTTCGAGGCAGGCGCCAAAAAGAATTCCCTGTGCCAGTGACAACTGACGATGGACGGCACATGAAGTGTCTCCTGGGCGTTGGAAGCAAAAAGGAGTTCATCCTTCGTCTGCAGATCCGGGACACCTTCAAGCTATACGATGCATCAATTCTGCGCCTCACCGTGGAAGTAAAAGGAATGAATGGCGCACCTGATACCACGAACAGCTATCTCTGCCGCACTAGCGCCAGAATGCATATCTTGGTCGTACGTGCGGTAGATGGGAAGCCTATCGAGTTCCAACCCGATTCCGCAAGTAAGTCGAGGACGTTTCTGACGACATGATTGTTACTGATCACCTCGGTATAGAGCAAACGTCCGACATGAACCATTGGGGAATCCGTGTCACTGTTACCAGAGGCAAGCTCCAGTCACTCGACATAGCGAAAGGGTACCGACCGAAGAACATTCGGGTCTTTGCACGACGCTGATTCGTGCTCACAGTGCTCCAGTGCCTAGAGAATATACCTGGCCTCCTGATCTCGACACAGCGTCATTCGTCGCCTTACCTGACCAGGCTGGCCGATCATACTGCTTTGAATACCGTTTTGTTGCAAAAAGTAAGTCGTGCTGAAGACAGAGCCCGCTGTACTTGTCTGACACTGCCCAGAATTCTTCTCGCAACGATCTCGAAGTACTTGTCTTCTACTCGGGAGAAGACAACAGGCAGAGTTCAGAAGGAAAGTGTTGACGCTGACAACTCGGGCGACCCTTCAGAGACATTACAAGATAGAAGTTGCGCAATGGATAAAGTTTAAGCACGGTACCAGCGTGAACGATGATCGGGTCGTCCTTGAAGGTAGGCCCTGCACAGCCACCAGCGACATTGTTGTGCTTGAGTCAGGTCGAGGTCGGAGACGGGACACGTTGAATGAGCACGGGCTAGCACCGCCCGAGATATGCACATGCCCCGTCAATCACATCGATGCTGCCGCTCGCAGCGGCACACATTCACGCAACACTACGGGCCGTCCGGCAAATCCAAGAAAATCGGCATCAACTTCGACTCCTGGCTCAACAAAGACTTTCACGCAGGCGCCCGATCCACCAATGTCAGAGACAGATGGCAAAGAAGTCATGAGCGAGACGTGCAACATCTGCCACAGATTCAAACCACCCCCAAGCGGCAAGAAGCTTGGGCTGCGGGTGCAAGGATCGCAGAAAGTCATCAAATACGTCCCATTGAGTGCCAACGCTGGATTCGACCATGAGCATGACCAAGAACAAGACGATGCCGGAGAGCCGGAGGAGTTGCAATCGGAGGAAGAAGAAGACGACGCAGACCCCGTCACAAATCCGTCGGAAGTTGCAGAGTCTACTTTGCCTGAAGAGGACGGAGACGATGCCGATAATTCCGACGACACGTACCCAGATCAGACGAACACGACAGAAGAAGCCTCCACCATTGTGGAAGTTGCTGCCCGGGACGATGACCAAGACGCAAGCCAGGAAGCTCTGGCAATCCCGGTTGCAAGTGGTTCTTTGCCAGACTCTGGGAAGCGATCAGGCGGCGCTCTGTCGGAAGAGCCTCCCGCCAAGAGACATAACGCATCCTCCGGGACGACAGCCGAAGACCAGGATGATGAGGAACTCGAGCCTCCGACAACCGCCGTCAAAACCGAATCGAACGAGATCATCATGATCGAGGACGACGACGATGAGGAAGTGGTGTTCCAAGCCGAGCACAAACCCAATGCCAGCATGGGCCTCACGGAGTCTCGACTGCAGAACCGCCTTCAGCTTCTGGAGATCGACCAGAGAGAGCTTCGGCTGAAGCGGAAATATGAGGAAGAAGCGCTGCAGCTGGACCGCAAGAAACTGGAGATCGAACACAAGCTCGAAGCTCTTCAGCGATCGAGAGCCGTCAAACAGGAGACGGTGGTAAAGATCGAGGACTGAGAGCTGACAGCGGGTGCGCGAATTGCTTCAACGAAAGGTTCAATTTTGGCTTGATGGCGTGCTGTCATGACTTTGGCTTGATGCGTGCGGAGTCAGCAGCGACAAGGGCCATCAGCAAAAGGTGAGTGATTCCAATATCACCACTCGAGGGTTTGCTCTGCGATGGAGATGGATCCCCACGTGGTCTGCTCGATCAAGACTCCGGGGCCACGGCAAATCCTTCCTTCGATGTTGCCAGGGGCACCCATAGCTAACATGCACAACACGAGCAGCTCTGTCCCGAATGAACAAGCGCATACCTTCCGCACATCCGAGCACAGATTAATACCTAATTGATTTTGAAACAACGTCGAGATGAAGTGACGCAAAGATCCCTAACCTCCCCGCCCTTTTCGGAAAGCTCGTCGTGAAGCACGTTTTGTGGGACATTCTCCATGGGGTGACTAAGGTAGGACTTGCAGCCTACCTGTCGAGTCGGCGTGACATACTGCTAACGGGCAACACCCCGGTGAGAGTCCAGGAACCCGAGCAAGGTAGCAGGAAGCCTGTCAAAGAAAGATATATTAGCTTGGCGGCATCGTATATGGAGCTGCGCAAGCATGCTCGGCGCAGTAAATGTGGTATGGCGTCCTTGATGGGCACTGTCCCACGATTTTCAAGCGGTCACCCATCGATCGTCATTTGTGGTAACAGTCAGCTTCGCTAACGCTGTGTGCTGGATGCCACATGTCCACGCAATCTTCTGGTAGCTTTGAAAGATTGCGTATACTGTGCGACGAAGGAGGAGGCAGCCACATTGGAGCTACCCAGCTGATACCAGGTACTAGATACAGCTTGCGGACGCACCGGAACGCTATCCCTCCCCGCCCGAGAGGACATGGCGGCATGTTTGCGAGAGTATACTCCGACCGAGACCTCATGATGCCCGAGCTTCCCAAAGCGAATGGTACGCCGAAGCGATTGCACGCTATGAATATTGAGAAGTTGTTGTTCGCTGACCGGGTTCGTTGCGGAAGCAGGCACTAGGATTGATGGGCGGTCTTACTGGAACGGGTATTCTTACCGGTCTCGCGCTGACGCCGATGAAATGTAAAGGATTGGCTTGAATGCAGGCTGACTGCATTTGATGTGTGCCACTGTTCGGCGACACTTCAAGTCCCGATTACATTCATAAGGCACCTCGTTGGTCACTGCTATGGCGTCCATCCGACCTCACTTCCCACTCTTCTTTCCACGCCAAAGATGTTGCGATCCTCGACTACGCTTTGGTCGTTGGCCTTGGCCGTCTTTGCAGCTGCACAAAGCAACACCGACTTGACTTGGGTTCCTTTTGATCGTACTCCATTCAACAACAGCGCCGCTCTCGACGATGATGGGAATGTGCAGCTGTTCTGGACGATTGGAGACGACTATTCGACGTACGGCCTTGCCTCCCGATCCAATGGATATCTCGGCCTTGGCTTCAGCGAGACAGGTGCCATGACGGGTGCCGACATGGCTATTGGCTACAAAGCCGACAACGGCACCTTCATCTTTGAGAACCGCCATGCACAAGGTTTCGTCTATCCGGATGTCTCTCCTGACCAGAAAGTCAACATGCGCTTCAAGGAAGGCGACCAGACCAATGGAGTCACTTACTTCGTATTCGACAAGAAGAACATGGCCGACTGTCTCGAAACGCAGGTTGACGTGATGCGAGACGCCTGGCAGTGGTTCATCTACGCTCATTCCGACTCCAACACTTTTGCTCAGCATAAAGACGGCCAAATGGGCAAGAAATACGTCAAGCTCGGTACTGGAAAAGATGTCTCTTTGAACACTGCGTCCAATCCCGACAACGCCAAGGAGTTCTCTGTCATTCAGCCTGAGGTCGTCATTCCTACAAAAGAGACAAGCTACTGCTACACGCTGCATAAGATGCCAGCGGGCAAGAAGAACTTCCTTGTCGGCGAACGACCCAAGGAAGCGAGCAAAATGCTGCACCACCTTGTACTCTACGCATGCTACGATCTGCCGGATGACTATCTGGATCTGATCGGAAAGGATGCGAACTGCGACGGCCGAACATTCAAGAATCCATGCAACGGGTTCGTCACTGAGTGGGCTCCCGGCATGTCCGCGAGGACCTTCGAGCCTGGATATGGTAAGCCCTTTGGTGAAGACTTGTACGAGTACGCCATGCTGGAGGTCCATTACAACAATCCGGACTTGATCGAGGGCGTCAAGGACACTGCTGGCTACACCTTCCTCTGGACTGACCAGCAGGTTGACACGGAAATTGGCTCCCTCACGCTCGGCAACGTACAAACCGAAGGATTTACGCTCGCACCTGGCCAGGCGCTGGTCTCACTTTCGACGGTCTGCACGCCGGATTGCACCAAGAGCTGGCCAGAGGAGGGAATCAACGCCGTCGCTGTCTTCCATCACATGCACTTCCGTGGCGTCAACACACAAGTCCAGATTATTCGCGACGGAAAAGAAATAACCCCACTGTCTTCCCTGCGCCATTTCGAGTACGGCTATCAATTCTCGAAGACATTGGACGAGATCAAACTCCTCCCTGGAGATCGACTTATTACCACTTGCCAATACAATACAATGAACGATACCGCGCCCGTTCATGGTGGTCCCTCCAGCCAAGACGAAATGTGCTTCGCCTGGGTTGATTATTATCCAGCCAACAGCGTCCTCATCTGCACGCAGATTGACTTGGGAGAGGCGCCGTCGAACCCGGTCAACGGATCGGTGGGGTTCTGCACGGACTATACCAAAGATCAACCGTCGTACTCCAGCGCGGCGACTCTCACTGCAGATTACGAGCACCTCCCAGCGAGAGGCGACGTCTGCAGCGCGGGTAGTGGCAGCACGTCCGTTGGTCCAGCCATCCTGCAGACTTGTCCCGAGAACGATGTTTGCTTCTCACTCAATGTTCCCGCGCCCTCGGGTTCGACGGTCGGGAAGAGAGCAGAGTCAGGAGATGTCTTCTTCCAGCTCACAGCTCCAACCTCGTACTCCTGGGTCGCCCTCGGACAAGGCACAATGATGAGTAACGCCAACATATTCGTCATGTACAGCTCCGCGGACGGCAAGAATGTGACGGTCTCACCGAGGACCACATCTGGACACGTTATGCCGACTCACGATGCTGCTGCTCAGATGACCCTTCTTGAAGGATCTGGAATTGCCAACGGCAAGATGACCGCCAATGTGCGATGCAGCAACTGCAAAGATAAGATGAGCCTCAGTGGTGGCGACAGCGACTGGATCTATGCGCACTTGAAGGGATCATCTCTCGCCTCTGATGACCTTGACGCCCCTATCTCCCAGCATGATAACCATGGCGCTTTCAAGTGGAATCTGGCACAGGCAACTGGAGGGTCCGGGCCAAATCCATTCCTCGCCGCAGGCTCATCCACCACATCTTCATCTGCCTCTTCCTCGGCCCGTCCCAGCCGCGTCTACGTTCAAGCCCACGGCGCCCTGGCCTCGATCGCTTTCGTCGCCATCTTCCCCATCGGCGCCATCTTTGTCCGTATTGCCCATGTCTCGCACCTCGCCTGGATCCACGGTACCATACAACTCCTCGGATACTCCGTCTTCATCGCAGCCGCCGGATTGGGAATCTACCTCGCGGACGAGAAGTCGTACCTCGAGACGCCTCATGCTGGTATTGGATTGGCCCTCCTCGCTGTTCTATTTTTCATGCCGATCGTAGGCGCCATCCAACACAGGTTGTACAAGAGAGTGCAGAGACGTACGGTGTGGTCATATGGCCACATCTTTACTGGCAGAGTGGCTGTTGTTCTTGGAATGGTCAACGGCGGCCTGGGATTGAAATTGGCTGGTGCATCAGACCGGTATAAGATTGTGTATGGTGTGTTTGCCGGTTTGATGGGTGCCGTGTACATTGTCGTCATGATCCTTGGTGAGATCAAGCGGGCAAGATCGACTGAGAAGAAGCAGCATCAAGGCAACGTGATTGAGAAGGCGAGATCTACAAGCAGTAGCGAATGATCATTTGTTTGGAGGGGAGCATGAGATGAGCATCGAACATCACATTTGCGTTGGACGATCCGCGGCATACTACATAAGTGGGATACATGTTTCTCTTCTATTTCCGCTGAATGGCATTGTACGGCGTTCGATGTGACATTACCTTCAAAACGTCCTGCCAGTTCGCTAACTTGAATACGCCCAACCCTCCACGGCGTAGATGAGCTGGGGTTGACAGCCAGTGGCGTTGTAGAAATGCAATGGCTGGTCGGCCACTCTGAGGCTTTAGCTGTTTCGATCTTTCGCATCACATGTCACACACTGGCGCCATGATCTGGTAAGAGGAGAAATGAAGGCGATGCATTGAAGAAGGCGAACAGAAAGAGACCCTTGATGATTTCCTCCCCAATACTGCTTGCAATAGGTTGTCCTCCTACCGGTTGACTGTCGAACCCGGCGTCACAGGTAACAGCTCTTGCTCCGAGCATCGCCGCCATCGCGTTCCGTTGTTCGACGTTATCGTGAAACCAACCGTCAGGTTACGTTTGCGAACCACCCAAGTCACACGCATCCGTGGAAGGCCCTCGTTAATTTTTGCAAGCTAAAATAGAGCCGTTCCAGCGTCCTGTCTTAACTTCAAAACCAGTCGTCCTCGAATCCTCACCAACAATGTATCTTCACCTGCATTATGGCTGCGGTCACAACCCTCGTTACCCTCATCAATGCCGGCGGTGTGACGCCCGAGAGCAGCTGCGTGGGAAACGACAAAAACAACAGGGCATGCGAGTTCAACGGCGGACACGTCGTAGGTCAATCTAGAGTCTGAGAAGCATTCAAACGATCTAACGACCGGCTTCTAGATGCTCTGCAAGCCAGTGTGCGAGGGAGTCCATTGCAGCCTTCTCTGGCAGTATGGCAACAACTGTCCGCCTGAAGGGAAGCACTGCGTCAAGGGATATTGCGTAAAGAATTGAGGATGTCGAGGGAGGGAGACTGCTTCGGCATGGGACCGTGGTTGTACGTTCTGCTGGCCGCTTCCACTCCTCCCGGCCGTCTGACAAGTATCGGAAGCTTCGCCGCTTCATCTCCCTTGCTTTGGATGTCCGCCTGAGAGGAAGTGGTCGATTGGAAATGTTGCGCCAATGTCTCTGGCGCGGGAAGACCACGCAGTACGCAGAGAGCTAGAGAGACTTGCGGATTCCAGCACATTCGTTTCAGGACTCTGAGAAGGATGTCAGTAGCCACTCAAGACATCGAACGACGCTTCCGTCGTTCGAAAGAGATGTTGGTATGACCCACCAGTATCACTGTCCATGCGTAGCTCGTGCTTGATTACTTTCACCGGACAAGATGATCAGCACATGCGCATCGCCATTCTCAGGAGCACTGCATGAGACTCTTGCTTGCTCACGTTTCGCGTGCGAGCAAGTGGCAAGAGGTGTGTCACTATCTGAGACAATGTCTCCTCGACAACTCAAGCTGCCAAAGGAGCTGAAGGAGACGACAGAGCTGATGTCAATTCGATCCGTCACTTGAGACCAACGAACTTATTGACATGTCCGCTTCATCAGTCTCAGGGAAACCAGTCAAGCTCAAATCGCACGGCCTTCACTGTTAATTTCTTGATAGTCCGGTCGAGCATCATCTCCGAATCGTTTGACGAAATTTCGCTGTCGACACGCGGGTAAGTGTCCACTGTAGTGCTGCGAGACGTATGCATGTCTGCTCCTCTGGGTGTTGAACGCAGCAGGCTTGATTCGCGAGCGGCCGAGATTCACAGCTTGTCCATCGCGCGGAGAGCAACGCCATCTTGGTCTCCTTTGTAGGAAGCCTTGTACGATACCGCAACACGCCTCTCACGTCAACGTTACTACCCGCAGCAGGTGGTGGAGGTCGGAGGGTGGCTTTTATTCCATCGATCGAAGAGGCGACAGCAGTACCAGTGGGATCATCTCTGTGGATGTTGGTTAGTCGACGTCGAGCGTGTCCACAGTCATGTCGCTTGCGCCATGAGAGCTTCTTTGTCTGCGCGTTTTATTTCGCCTTGTGCACATATCTCACCGGACGATCTGCATATTCACTCACCGGTCGATGGTCGTCTGCATATATGTTACTGGCTCGATGCTGAGAATTGAGAATGAACAAGCTCACCAGCAACTCCGCAACTCATCTTCACCGACTTCTCCAACACTACAAACCATGCAGCTTCAAATTTTCACCCTCGCAGCGCTTGTCGCTCTCATGACGGCCGCCCAAGCCGTCAAGGTCATGCCAAACAGTCACTGCGACAAGACCACCGTTGGCGGTAGAGCTTGCGAGCTTGATGGGAACCACCTTGTGGGTCCCTCTCTGACTACCGACTTCAATCCCTTTCGCTTCTGACAAGTGCGATTCGCCAGATGATCTGCCAGCAGGCTGGCAATACCAAGAAATGGACCAAGTCGACCGACTGCTCGGCAAAGAATGAAACTTGCGTTCGAGGCGCCTGCAAGGAGTGAGCCGCGTGGAGGAGGTCTTGAGCGTATAGTGGCGTGCAATCAAGTAACATGTGCGGATCGTGATTGGAGGAGCAAGCAACAGATCGGCTCCTTGGGGACGAGTGTAGTTCTTTGCTACGGCATCGATGAACAACACCACAGTCGCTATCTTAGAAATCGCATACCCATGGGGTCTTGTTTGACTTCTCCTGAATCACCTTTCGTCAGCATGAACCAAATGGTTCCAGTCAACGTAACTTTAGATTCTCCGCGCTCGAGGACATCATTCGAGGACTCTAGAGACTAGACTGCGCATGCCGGGTATGGATGTGTTGTGTAGGTAATCCGTGTATTCTCTGTCGGTCCCTGCGCATGCCAGAAGCAGCGCACCGGCGAGCACCGTCCAGCTTCGCGCACGGAGGAGAGTCTGAGACTAAGCGTGGACTTCAGCCGGCATGTCCATACAATACGCATCATCAGCCATCGATGCCTTGCGAATTGAAGAGGAATAACATGCGCAAAATGGAATGCCCTGCGTGGCCATATTGCCCGATATCCTCCGTCTTTCTCATCTTGTGGCCTCGGAGAGCAGGAAGAGTCCTGCAATTCTTCGTGTGCTACTCGTATGAAAGGCATGTTAACGGTATACTGTGAGGGTATATTGAGGACTGCGCCCACGTCATCCACGCCAAGCGCTTCTAGCCACGAAGTCTTTCCCCGCATGCTCAAGCAAGACCCATCCGCCCCTTTCACGCACCTGGATTCCTGGAACGCTAACGACACGCTAGCAGCTAGACGAAAAGCCTCGGGAAAATATCCTTCACCCTGGCACTTGCCGTCCTACACCCCTGGACGTGCCGTAAGAGTCGCGCACCAAGCTGGACAGTCTTTCCCCAAAATTGATGGACTCGACAATGCTGGATCACAGGACGAATCGACCAGGCCGCTCGACCTGGAGTCGCTTGTCGCGATGGCACCAAAAACCCAAGTTGTTCTATGCGCCGCTGGTCTTGATGTGCCTATTTCTGTTATTCTACAGCCAGCGGTCGGAAGTTAGTGTCCGCGAATCGCTACACGATTTGAAGATTCCTGGATTGTCATCTTCAGATGCGCAAAGTCCGGACTCAAAGCAGGATGCAGGTCACGGCGGCGCGGAAGTCGCGCTGCCAGACGACGTCAAGGTCGAGACTCCAACTCCCAAGCAACCCAGTCTGGGTTCTAAGATTGAGGAGATACTCGGGACTGGCGGGAAGCCAGCAGAGAACCCAGTGGAAAAGCCAGCGGAGAAGCCAGCGGAGAAGCCAACGAAGAAGCCAGCAAAAACGGAGCAAGAAAAGAGTGAACACGACATCGCAGAAGCCGAGTACTTGAGCGAAAAACCAAATCACCGCGAAATCTTCTCGCTAACCACACGGGATCGAAAATACATGGGCGTTTTCTGGGATGGAGAGCTCGGATATAATCCCAATGTCATTCCACATCCGACGGACGCCAACCGATATATCATTGTTGCACAGCACCTACGTCCAGGCGCAACCGACGCCAACAGTAAGCAGCTTGTATGCTCTGCTGGCTACATGGAAGGCGTTATGGTATGCGAAAACCACCCAACCGATCTTGAAACCGACCCCGCGATTCTCGGAAATTGCACTGGTGAAATGGCATTTGGCAATATGGGAACTGGGCCACACGATGCGCGCATGTTCTATGGACCTTTAGCACCATTCCTGATGTACGGGTCGCAATCGAAACACGCCTGCTTTGGGCAGTGGCTGCAAGACGCACGCATGGTGCTTGATGAGTTCGAAGTCGAGCGACCCAAAGTCGGCTCCTTCAAGAACGCCACCGAGATTATGCGGCCACCACCATGGCGCCAACTTGAGAAGAACTTCTTCGTCTTCTGGGACAGCAAGGGTGATCCATACATCCATCACGACATCTATCCCAAACGTGTGTTTGCAAAACTCAACGAGACCGGCACTATAGGAGAAGATCTGGCCCCACTAGCTGCCAGCAGCGATGAACGATGCATGGCCGCCTACTTGCCGAACGTGAGAAAAGCCGGCGGCGAAGTCATCCATCAAGCGACCAATTCTCTGACCCTCACGCTGTGCAAACGATCGGATCCAACCTGTGTTCCCTCCGATGACAACACCTTCATCATGCACATCTTCCAGCACAAGTCTGGCTACAGCTTCCATGTCGTCTACGAGCCGTACGTCGTCCTCTTCCGCCGCACTGCGCCCTTCCAAGTGCACGCCATTTCCCAGCGCCCCATCTGGATTCATGGCCGTGGACCGTTCACGACGGAGACTAATGCTTACCGGTATCGTGATAAGCCGGAGAATGTTCCCAAGGGACACACGGAGTCGCTGTATGTCACGTCCATGAGCTGGAAGACGCCGGGCCAGAAGTACCATGGCTACCTGGATGATGTGATGTTTTTGGCATTCGGAATTGAGGATACAACGTCTGGTCTAATCGACGTGAAGGCTGGAGATTTGGTACAGGATTTGGCGCTTTGTGAAAGTGTTTTGTGAGATGGGCAGGTAGACACAGCATGAATTGATTGAGAAGCACGGACGGAACGAAAAGAGCGCTGGGGGGATGTCTGCATTTACACCGGCGTTCACAGTCAATTCTTTGATTGTCATTGCTACACTCTTAATCCAAATGACTGTTCCGATCGCTTTCCGAATCCCAACCGGAACTCGTGAACATCATGACATTGGTGGTATATTCGCGAAGTTCCGATGCTCCCGCAACGCTAAATGCTGTTATCATCTATACTTTTCGATGCTTTTACGACTTCATCGACAGCTGCAATTTCGACGCATCTCTCTCTTGCATCGTATGAATCATTTCGCTCTGCTGCTCCTGCGTCAACTCCGAGAAAGCCCTTATATTGGCATCCCATAGTTTCACGCAGTCCATATTCCAATTACACCTCTCCACCTCGCCGTACACCGGGTGCTTATGCCGCGGGTGCTTCGACGTCCAGTCGGAAGCGTGGAAGTGGTGCTTCACCAACGCCCGAGCACCTTGATGCGTGCCGCTGCGTGAGTGTCCAGTGCCTGCGGCAAAGGCTTCAGCGGGAAGCACGAGCGTGCCGCCGATGAGCGTGCTGTCGGACATGTCGTGGAAATGTTGAAACCATGTCACTTCGCGCCCGACGGTCGCGGACATGTGTGCTAGGATGGCGCGGGTGAAAGCTGAAGGTCCGGTTCCGGATAGGACTTCGTCGAAGTCGAGATCGAGGTCTGCGATCGCTTTGCCGGACTGCGCGGAGAGTCGTTTTAGCCATTTGAGGATGTTTTCGATGAGAGCGAGCATTGCTGGGTGGCCGGGTTTGGTGAGGAATGTCCATTGGCAGAATGACAGGGCTTTTGTGCCGAGGATGGGATGCATGAGGAAGTCTGGCTCGTCGGTTTCGATGCCGATGATCATGTCGACGTCGCTTTCCTCCCAGTGCGAAGGTATGAATTTCGAGATGGGTTGCAGTGCTTCTGCGTCGATATCGGCCCAGAGGCCGCCTTCGACGTACATGATGAGATAGCGGAGGAGGTCTGCCTGAATGATTCGGAGACGACCATCAAGTTGCTTGAACGTGCGTACAATGTCAGACCGGTCGTAACCTTTTGGACCGAAATGATGCTCCACGTATGCAACAGCATTGGCGTCCGTAAGCACTTCATATCGCCATTCGGGGTTTTTGGAAGTCCATGCTCTCGCTCGTTCGGAATCTCGTTCTTCGAAGCTCAGCGCATCCACTTTCCAGGATTGCCAGATCTTGTGAGGAATCACATCGTGGTGATCGAATCGTGGTCGGCGTTGGCCAGTGAATTGTGAGCGTAGGGCGTAGAAGAATGTGCAGCAGAGGAGAAGAACTATAAGTGCTCGATTCTTTTTGAGGACTGGACCGCTATTTGCGGGATGCCACAAGGGTGGATTGCTGTAGCTTGTCGGTCTGCCCATTTTCGAACGACGAAGCAGACCAATGGCAAGCACAGGATGGTGAGGTCGTAAGTGTGCAGTCGACCGATGGAGAGATGATCGACTCGAGACGAAGGATTCGTCGACTTCCGAGACAACGAGATTGAAAAGAGAGGTTGTAGGTATAAGGTGCCTCGTACGCCATCAAGCCCTCGGTGGATCCAGCATGACTTGCTGAAGACACATGAGATCTGCGCTAAACTGCTCCAAATAGATTGGGAGGGGAATCTTCGAATACTGCGTCGTAGCTTGCGGGTTCTGCAGTGATGAAATCTTCTGGCAGGCCCATCCAGCCTGCGTGGTCGAGCTTCTTGCGGGCAGAAGCCGAACCGCTGGGCCTTTCAGAGAGCGAGAGCTTTGTCCCGCGGGCGACGTGACATTGGCGGGAATTGCTATCGACCGGCGCCCTAAAAGCTAGTCACCGGCGCCCTCCAATATTGGCTGTATTGCTCGTATCCAGTCTGTCCCGAATTATAGTCGATTTCCGGTGCAATACAGGGCCGTGCGCGGGATCCTTCGCGTGTCGCGTGTACGCGTTGTTCGTAACTCCTTCTACTACCTCTTGTCGCTGTCGTCGGTATAGCTCTTAAAACTCGTTATATCTAGCTTTTTTAATAGTACTAGTGCTATCTACCCTTCGCTCCTTAACACCGCTACCTCTACTACCCTTAGCCTCGTAGCTGCGATATAAAGCCTACCTCCTTTAATCCCCTAGTAGTAGTAAATAAGCGAGGGCGCTCTTAGTAGAAGTCGAGCGGCTAGCTTAGTACGTAGAGCTTCGAGAAGCGGCGTTCGCGGCGGTAGAGTAGTAAGAGGCAGAGTAGTAGTTAGCGGAGGCTCGTAAGAAGGGCGGTAATAGTAGTAAGGATAAGGAAATCGGCGATATCGAGAAGGACGTAGACGAGTTAATAGGCCTATTAAGCGGTAATAAAATTAGTAAGGCTCTTAATAGAAGTAGACGTATTAGTAGTAGTAATGTTAATAAAGGAAGAACGAATTCTTAGCGGTTAGAGGTTACCGTTACCGCCGCCGGCGCTAAGTTATCTACTAACCTTACGTCCGGTACTTATAGTAAGAGCGCTCTTAGTAATAATATTATTAGTAAGGGGATTAATAAGGATACTCCGCATAATAAGGTAGTCGAACTAGAGCTACCGCCGGCCGGTAAGACGTTCGACACGCCTAAGAAGGTACTAGAGTTCTATAATAAATAGGCTAAGGCTCGAGGATATGCTCTATCTATTACCTCTACCTATTATAATAATAAGAAGACTTACTTCGTCCAGAAGGTATTAGGGTGTAGTCTAGGGAGGATTTAGAAGCGCCGGCTAAAGGATAGCTCGCGAGGACGACGAGGCATCTCGACAATAGGCTGTCTAATAAAGGTAGATATCGTACTATAAGACATAAAGAAGCTAGCCGGACGATAGGTTATTCGAGGAGCCTCTTACGAGTACTATTACTAACTACTTAAGGCTCGAGCCTTTGTAATCTACTATCGTCGCTAACAAGACGACTTAATAAGGATAGCTATCTATAAGGATCTTAACGCTAACGCCGGTATAGTAACTACCCTCGTACGCCTTTAAAACTAAGATAAGGACTACCTCTAGATAGCGAAGAATATCCGTAATACTCGTTAGAACGCTCGGCGGGTTATTTAAGGCGATTCGACGCTAGCTAAGGCGGTTATAAAGATGTTAGAGCGTAGAGGATATCTCTTTAAGCATAAGCTAAATAATGCTAGTAAACTAGATAAACTAATAGTCCTTAGTCCTTATATAGTAGCCTTCTACTACTAATATCCGGAGTATATTATCCTCGACAATGCGTATAAAACTAACTACTATAACCGGCCGTTAATAGACATTGTTTCCGGCACTAGTGCTAACCTTACTATGCCCCTTAGCTTTGCTCTCGTTAGCGGTAAGGATAAAGTATCCTATATATAGATTACTAAGAAATTAAAGGAGATATTGCTTACTTACTATAAGCCTAGAGCGACTCCGACCGCTCTACGAATATACGATCCCCTACTATTACTAGGGCTCTTTATTACAGACCGTAACCGTAGCCTTATAAACGCGTTAGATAGCGTGTTTCTAACGATCCCCTCTATAATCTACCGTTAGCATGTCTTTAAGAACGTACAAGCCTAGGCACGTAAGAAGTAGCTATAAGTGCTAGGTGTTAACGAGACTAGATAGCCGACTAGTATAAAGGAAGATGCACCTTAAACGGTCGCGTTTATAGCTATGTTTAGAAGGACGATTAATAGCAAGACTAAGGCTAACTTTAATAGCTATAACGACGCCTTCTAGAGCTAGGATTAGTCCGAGGAGGTCGGCTAGCTCTATAACTATATTAATCGCGAATACTAGCCTAATAAGGACAAGCTCGTAGCATACTAGACTACTTAATATCCTTCCTTCGGCTAGACGTTGTTATTACGCGGTAAAGGGGCTTATTTAACGTTAAAGAAGTAGCTAGCTAGCAAGCGTTATAACGTCCTTAGTCTCTTTCTTAAGATAGAGCTATAGTAGCAGCTTTAAGAGGGTTAGCTTAAGGCGGCTTACCTAAATAAACGTAAGGCTATACCGTATATGTTAAATATATATATATATACGGAAGTTAGCCGTAGTATTTACCGTAAGGCGCTATAGAAGGTGTAAGAGCAGGAGTTGCTAGTATTACAACAGTTAAGGGCTCTAAAGGAGGGCAAGATATCTACGCTAACCGTCTACTCGTATTAGTTTAAGCTATTATAGGGATGCCCTTATATATATATATAACTATGTAGATAATAATAGGTAGACGTTTAAGATATATAATAGATATAGTCGATCGTTACTAGTATATAGACAAGTAGGCTACACCGCTAGCTCGTATTATAGCTCTTAACCAACGGCTCTTTAAGCTAGCTATAATACTAAATAATCGGCTAATAACGAACGCTTATAGACGCGGTAGACGTGCTACTAGTAGGGGCTATAGCCGTGCTAATGCTCGAGAGCTATTAGCATTCGAGTTTACTAACGCTAATTATCTAGCTTCTACCGTACCGGTAGTAATAAGGGGTAGTAGACGAGGGTATATAAGGGGGGGTAGAGCGTACCGAAGGAGTAGACTTTTAACTCCTTCGTAGAGCTAGCCTTAACAATAACGCTAGCCGCTCGTTTATACGCCTTATAGCTTACACTATAGCGTTAGCTATAGTGTGTAACTAAACGATACTACGATTCAATACATAGTTAGACTATAACTATTAGTATAGGCACCTTCTTATAACGAGTAATAGATACGAGCTCTCTAGTAAGAGCGACAATACTAGTAGCAACATAGCTAGTAGTAACATAGCTAGCAGCAATATAGCTAGCAGCAACATAGCTAACATAGCTATATAATACTACTACCTTCTACTATACTAGTACGGTAATAACTACTACCTTCGACGGTAATGCCCTTTAAACGTCTACTATTACATATACGGCAATATATAAGGGCTAACTAAGGGAGGCAGTTTTAAGAGCTAAATAGATAAATATACGTTTATAGTAACTACTACCCTCTATACTATTAAACCCTCCTATACTATAGACAACAACGATGCGCTAAGGGCATAGTTTACGAGGTAGACACACCAAAACAATATAGATATCACATAAGCTGTATCCAATACCCAGGATAACAGCTAATATTGGAGGGCGCCGGTGACTAGCTAAAGTGGCGCCGGTCGATAGCAATTCCCGACATTGGCCGGGGAAGCCTCCAGACATGGACTGGTATACTGTACGACATTGCAGTTGGCACCGGACTTGCGACCAAACCAATGGAAAAGCCGGACCAGGAACAAGAGTCGTAGCTCGACAAGCATCAAGTCAAAATCAAGCACGCGACTGGGACCGAGATCCCCACACGGCTTGTCCCGACGGGTGGATAATCTCATTGAGACGGTGTGGGTGGAGGAGTTGTGGTCGAACAAGGCTGCTGTGCTGGGGCGACCTGGGTGAGTGCGGGGAAAACTGGAGAGAACCGTGAGGAGCAAGGATCTGTGGCTTACACCTTGTTAACCCACAGAGACTGATTCCCATGCACGACAAAAAATGAGGCTTTGATATGCTTAAATTGATCGCCGCCGGGGCCTGTGTGGTCCAGCTCGGATTCGTTTGCTTCCGAAGATCTTTGCAGTTCGAGGAAGTAGCTGGAGATGACCGCAATTTTGAAGCAATGATGATCCTGGTTGTACGGTCGTCTCGAGCTGCGTCTAACGAAATATCGTGCATGAATTGACGAGGTTTGTTAGGATCGTCGTTTGCATGTGTGTTGTTCATCTGTGAATACTAGACGAGTCCTTGTGGTTGATTCTTGTGCACAGTCGAGCCCCGAAAAGGCTTCAACAACGCCTCGGCCATGGCGAGGCCAGATCAAGCCACTCTTGGAGCTACTACGAGTCCACACTCTCCTCTGTTGGCCGGCAGGGCTGTATGGAAATCGCCGGTATGGCTGAATACCTGCATGTGTCTATGCAGCGCTATGTCGGCGGAAGATCAGCTCTCCGACGAATTCTCGGTCCCTTGCTTATGGTTGACCGCGGAGTCAACGTACCTCGCCATGCCCACGCCATGCTCTCAAAAGACACTTCTAGAATGATACGCTGGTGTCGTGTGATCACTGAAGTCAGAGAATTATCCACATCAAGTCAGACTTGACGTGATTCCCATCTGGAATCGATGCTGTGCCGCAGGCAGTGCGACCAGTCGCTCTCGGTGACAGCTGTATCCGCCAGCCATTCACTGCAGCTCCCGTGCAGAATCCCATGGTTTGGTAAGGCTGAACGGGACTGTATCGATGTGAACGACTCATGCTCATGTATGTTGGCAATGGTCACTTTGTCGGTCCTTGACATGGCAGTGATGGCATTCAGTATCGTTCGTAGGTCGTATCAAATTCTGTACACGATCCTCCATCACATCAAACCGCAGAAGCTCTTTTAGGTTCGACGTGCTTCTGAAACAGCCACTGTGCGAATTCTACACTCGGTTCGTCCACCCATGTCGTAAAGATCTCCGCCAGATATATCGTCAAAGGGAAAAGGACAAGCTGGGCCACCAAAAAATTGACCTCAAGGCCCCAAATTCCTGAGTTCGAGAGTGGAAAACAGTTTATCCACTCCGGTATGGTTTTGTCCTGACCCCAACGTAGCAGACCTACGGCTGCGTATATACGATCCCCGATCGACCACAAGACCGGTCCGTGAACAAGGTACAAGCCGAAGGAAATCCGGCCGAGATACTGGCAGAAGCGTGTCTCAAAGAACGATTGGAGCCAGCGGAGCCGCGGAATGGCGAGCATGATGAATGTGCCACCCCAGAAACGGAAAAACCAACCAGGGTCTGAACAGACTCCAGGAACGAGAAAGGAAAGGTAATACCATCCAGGTGACTTCTTGAAATCCTCGAGCTTTTCGGACGCAGCGGGCGCTCCGCCGAGGTACATGCCGGCAAGGAGAAGGAAGTAGTAGAACTTCTTCGGTTGCGTCAAGAGTCGGGCGTAAAACTTGGGCAGCTCATTCTTGGCGTGTAACATCTGAATGTCGCAGAGGAACATGCCGCCGATGAACAGGGCGCTGCCCCATCCGTCCACGAGAAACAGGAAATAGAAGACCAGAAAACATTGAACGAGAAGGCGTGAGGAAGTTCCGAGTCCAGCAGTGGCAACCAGAACAGTATAAACAATGATAGACCCCCGAAACTCAAAGGGTATCGACCATGCGTGGAAGCTGTAGTAGCTCAGAGCGATCCCATTCCAGAAGTAACTGAAACCTTTCTGGTCGTTGTACCATCTGTGGAGCTCCGCAAGGTACGTCGGTGCGGGCACCATGTCACCAGTGGGTAAATAGTTGAAGAGGTGCCAGGTCGTCAGCCAGATCAAGGTAAGCGCAAAGACTGGCAGGAATAATCGTATCCATCGTCGGAAAAGCG
Source organism: Zymoseptoria crescenta (assembly GCA_026122155.1). NCBI lineage: Eukaryota > Fungi > Ascomycota > Dothideomycetes > Mycosphaerellales > Mycosphaerellaceae > Zymoseptoria > Zymoseptoria crescenta. The sequence goes on along the minus strand of JALRMM010000222.1, from coordinate 10,131 downwards.
CCGATCCAACATTTTCCGCAAATTTGGCCATGTCTCGGGACTGGATGAAGCTGAGTGGTTTGGCCGACAGGACGTATCCGCTCACCAGGTAAAAAATGCCCACTCCGCAATGCCCTCCAGTGAAGAACAGCCGAATGAACGGTAGTGCGCCAAAGTAGTACCTGTCGCCAAACCCCCAGGCGTTCTCCAAAACACTATGCTCCTCCATGTGTGTCGCCCCGATGTGGTGAAGAATGTAGACAAGCAATGCCCCGAATCCTCTGAGGCCATCGAGATACGCCGTCCGTCTCAAGGAAGTCGGCGCATTGGTCGTGCTGTCCATTGCACCGGTCCTGCCGAAGGTGCTGTCGGAATTCTTGACTCTGTGTTTGCGAACGAGATCCTGCGCTCGCTTCCTTGGACTCAACTGATCGCGAACGTATTCTTAGACTCCAATCGATGTACGCCTGAGATGAAAAGATTCCAGATGTGAAGTCATCTCATACTTTGGTGGTCCTGTGACTATGAGACCCTCAAGCGTGAAGCTGAAGGAGTTGTAACGAGGGAAATTACGACGTCCAAATTGATGCGCTTCGAAGGGGAAAGCGGGTATCCAAGGCTTAGGTAAGCTAGCTATTCTAACGGCTCACGCGGACAACTTCCGAACCAAGAAGGCTTGTACTTGCAAGGAAAGATATGGAGATTAAAGGAGTCGTCTGCATGAATTGAATATATGAGTACCTGGCATACTCTCATCGTTCAACTGGTCGGGCTGGGAAGAACATTGGCCCTCAACCAGAGAGCAGTGACAGCATTCGGAGGTCGGCGCCACGGGACCATCGTCGCTGTGGACAGCCGCTGATCGACAGGTCAGTCTCGTTCCTGGCGCTGGGCCGGGAGGTTCGTTTCGGCGATTCGTTGGTCGTTGTGACCTATAGGCTATGGGCGGGGCGAAAACTATTGCAGTGGGAAAGCATTGAACACTTTCCCCATTCTCACCGAAGCTTGCAGACAAACTGTTCCAACAAGAAGCAGATGCGCCGGAGTTGTAAGAAGGTTGCAATTATCGTAAATTACGGCAAGTGATCATTGTTCTGCTTTGGGTGTATCAAAACTCGCTAATAAGCAGGCCACCAGCTCCCTCCTCTCATCATTCATTACTGTCAACCTCGCTATCAAGCGGCCAATAGCCTCCTATTGTGTCGAATGCATGCTCGAACCCAGGAACCAGCTCTTCCAACGGCCTCGCCTCGAGCTCAGGCATGAACGTGCACCAAGTGGCCGAAAGATTATGGTTGTCCTTGTCGGGAAAATACTTCAATTCGTCCCAGCCAATGCTAACCTGGACGAGCTTGTCGTGCTGCTCCTCGTACTCGCTTTTCTTGTACGCCTGGTAGATACCACCGTGATGATCGCGCTGCCACTTCATGACCGGCTTCTGCATCGTTTTCAGCAGTCCACCGTGCATGAACAAAGGTCTGCCATCCGGATGGTATTGGAGGAAGCTGTGGCCGCAGTAGAATTTCTCCGGGCCTGAGACGGTGCCCACGCTGGTGAGAAACTTGGCGGGTTTACCGTACTTGGTCTTGAGCGCGTGCCATGCGAAGCGAAAGGTGTCTTTATCGCCGAGCAAAAAGTTAAAGTAATAGCTCTCGGAGTAGAATCCATCCTTGAGGACCGGATGATTCATGAACGCTGATAACTGGAGGTGGTAGAAGAACTTCCTCTTGTCGACCAACAGCTGTCCACTCTCCTGTTCGTATTCGTCCATGCGGCATTTCGTGTTCGTGATGGACCAGACTGGATTGTTAGGTCGTGTGCGCGCAATGTCAGGCCAGAATATGGTTCCGAACTTCTTGTACTCGTCCGACTCAAAAAGAGAGTCCGGGCTAAAGATCGGAATGTTGTCGCTGTCAATCATGAGGATCTCCGCAAAACGCGAATTGATCATGGCTGCAGTTTTGAGATTGTCTAATGACTTCTGTCAGTTTCGTTCGCTAAACAAGCTCTAAACGCAGCTTACAATGGGAGCCGTTAGTGCCGTATATCGTCTGCAGTAGATTGTGCGGCGCAGAGAGGTCGTTAAAGTGCATGTTTGGATAGATGTCCATGAACATCCTCTTCTTATCCTCGTCGACCTCGTGTGCCCAATAGTGTAGCTCCACAGGCAGCTGCGAGTTCAGACGCTTCAACTGCCTCAAGAACACATTCACTCGCTTCGGCTTTCTTCCGCCTACAACGACAATCCCGCGGCCACTGAACTTGTCCGCGTGATCATTCCATGCCAGTAGATCATGCTTCATGAAGTTATGCCATATCTCTCGTTGCTCGTCCAATTCTTGCTGCGGTTTTGGCTCTATTGTCCACTTGGTGTCCATCCCGTATCCGCCTTCGCCTTTTGCGAACTGGAAATTCACTTTGCTTTCGTCCGGCCAATTGCACGTTGCCTTGGCTTCTTCAAAGGAGATTGCCGGAAATCGCATCACCGCATCGAAGTGGTCGCGGAAGGCATCCGGAGTTGTGAGCAGCTCGACGCTGTTGATGTACGGCTCGCTCATTGGCGTGCTCTCCGACTGCTGATTTGTCGACTCATCGTGCTGTATTGTCGGCTGATCGTGTTGTATTGTCGGCTCATCCTGGTGAATTGTCTGCTCGTCCTGGTGGATTGTCTGCTCGTCCTGCTTCTTACTCTCCAACTCCGCTTGGCTTCCTCGCCAGGATATCTCGTTGTTCCAAAGGGCGATGAGATATATCAATATGAGAGCACCCACGAATAAGGACGGTGCTGGGTGCTGGGCGCATGAGTTGTACAGCCGTGGGGGCCCTCGTGGCAGGATCATTGTCGATGTGCGCCGGCAGAGTTGTCAAGTAAGAAAGACGAACGACCTACCATGATTATTCGTATAAGTGAAAGGCTCGGAAGATGCCACCGCTGCTCGCATGTCTTGCGCATTGGCGTGGAGGTCTGGGTCTGGGCGGCGTGCAGAGTTTGGTTTGGGTTTAGGGGATAACCGCGTCCTGTCATACGCGTGTACCAAGGATCGCCTCTCAACCGATTAGCCACAGCCAATGTCCACCAAGTCTGTGGATGAAGGAAGGAGTGGGCTTTGGCTCGGCGGTGCCCCGGCTTGGGCTGAAGGATCCTTGAAGAGGTCGGCCAAGATTGTGTTGCTTCGTGACAGGGCCATGCGACTCGCGGATCGTGATGTGATTCTTGACCAAAGACAATTTGCAGCTGTCAAAGCCTTTCGGTGCGGCATGGAAGTTGCTGAGAAGAGCTGGCGTTGATAGAAGGGATGCCCGAACGGCCTATCTTCGGCTATTCCTCCTCCAAACTTGAGGCTCTTTAATTGGCCCGAAGGGCCTATAATAGTCTACTGGATTTTGGCCCCCAAAAAAAATGATTGGCTGTAAGCCAAAGATGAAAATGTCGCCATCACGTGCCGTCCTATACGTAATTTTCTACTGAATTTTGCTTTACTCCATTCCGCCTAGTCGAATTGTTGTCTATAGTAACGGTAGTACTATAAACAAAAATTAAATCGGGTTAACGACTATAGCTAAAAACCCGCGTAAAAAAGAGGCCGGGCGGGCTATAGACCCTTCTTATATCGACGTAGCTTTAGGTGCGTACCTCTAGGCATTCTTCTACAATATATAGGCGCTATAACTTCCGTTACTACTACGCTAGTAAACCCGGCCGTATAGTATTATAGATTACTATAATATATAGGTAAAATTCCCTAGTAGTACGGATTACTACGGAGATCTTACGTAATTCCATACTATTCTCGAGTTTTTATTTATAGCGACGCGTCTACTATAACTAGAAATTATATAATGCCTATATGTCCTCTAAATACTATTTAAAGCAACCTTATACCGGACTATTGCCTCTCGCTTCCTTTCGTAACGCGGCTAGTAAGGAGTTCGCCGCCTATAACGAGTACTATACTATTAGTACCTACGCTATTAAACGTCGCTATACTAATAATAGCTAGCTAGTACTAGTTACGCGTTAAGACGGCTCGAGTCTGGACGACGAGTTAGCGTTTCTCTCTAGACTCGTAGTAGTATACCTACGATTTCTATCTATAGTAGTACTACTACTATATATAAAAATTTCTACTATACTAATTAAACTTCCTAGGGAAACAATACCTCTACGCGCGCCGAGAGGTAGGCCTCTATAGCCGTACGACGCGCTAATCTACTACCTACTAGACGATATATTCCTAAATAACGCGATATCCTCCCTCGACTACTACTAGATCTACCTTCGCTATCTCCGCTACCTCTACCTTCGCTACCTCTACCTCTACCGTCTCCCCTGCTAGATAAAGACGCGTAAGTAGTATTACGTGTTATAGAGGAGCTAGAGACTCTCTATTCGGAGCTCTATAAATAAGCGTATAGGGTTCCTCGTATATATAACGACGGAACGAACCTATATATACCGGCTATATTAGAGAAAGACTAGGGATATATAGAAAGATAGATAAAGGACTTAGATTCGAAGCGGACGCAATTTTATACTCGCTATAAGGAACGCTAGTTTAATATTAAGGTAGGCAATTACCGTCTATAGTGCGGATGTTACTATAAATAGAAATTAACACCCTCGTAGATCGATCGCGCTACTATTTACTAGCGCTATAAGACCGCCGATACGCGTCTCTTATTAGACGCGCCTCTCCTTATGTCCTCCGCTAATAATATAGATCCGGGCCCTATCCCTACGTAGCTACTAGTATTCTAAGAGGATATTAAGTAGTTACTTATCGCTCCCGTATATATTAGTATATATATAGTTTATATCGATAGCGCCTAGTAGAGATATAAGGGACATATTATAACCTTCGCTCGTAACGTGCCCGATATAGTTACTAAGCTACTACGATTACCGGCTTAGTGTAATACTATCCTTATCCGTCCGGAGTAGGATATAGAAGATCCTAATCGTAGTTAATTTACAGCCTAGTTCCGTAGATTGTTTACGGTTAACTGTTATAAAGTCCAGGTATTTCCGTCTATAGTACAATCTACGCTATAACTATAAATTGCTAACCTCCCTACTAACCTAGCTAGAATATCTCTACGAACATTACCCCGGGTATAAGGACATTTCTATCGACTAAGCTGCACTCTAGTCCTTACTAGAAGATAGGACGGTTATAGATAAGATTGCCGCGGTAGAGGTAGAAGATAATAGCATACTACCCGAGGGTAAGGATAGTACTAACATTAAGGGTATAATAGAGGGTGCCGCGGTACCTAATACCCTCCCTAGTAAAACAGAGGCAGTGGATTTTCTTTAGGGTACGCATTTCTATCTATAGTGCGATTAGCACTATAGACAAAAAGGTCTGAAAACACGGACTAAGGAGTCTAACATTCTATAGGCTTAAAGCCTAATCCTAAGCATTTTAGAGCCGCAATAGCATAGCCGCGTCTATAGACTCTACGGTATTCGTAGTAGGACCGTGCAACGTAGTAGGCCTATAAGGAACGGATCTTCTCGCTCGCATTCCTATATCTATTTCCTTAAGGGCTCGTAGATTAGGCCCTCCTACGGTTAAGGAAGGTGCCGCTATTAAGGTGGATCTAGCATCTCCTTCGATATAATAATAGCCGGTTCGCCCGTTACTAGCGCTTCCGCTATACGGTGTTTAATACGTAGATGCGTAATATTAGTAGCAGCCGGTTACGCTAGATTATTAAACGTAAGGATAGCTACGTAATAACACTAGACGAGCTACGCAATTATCTACGTAATAACACCTTACCGGTATAGCGTCTCCTTAATCGTGTCGTCCGTAGCTTAACGAACATTAAGGGAATCCGGCCGTTCTAGAACAAAAAGCGATCGGAGCTAATATTATATATTTATGCACTAGGTAAGCAATCTCCGTTTATAGCGGGCTTATAACTATAGATAGAAATGCTAATCCCGGTAGGTAAACCTACTTTCTTCTTTACCTTTAGCGTAGCCGATATATAATAGGATAGTCTATATCGACTGTTCCCTAACTATAAGAGGTAGAAGAATAGCACCGATGCTAAGCGGCTCGACATTAGACGCCGGAACCTCCGTAATAATCCCTATATTACGACCTAGCACTTCTACGACCGCTTTACGTCGTTCTTCGAATAGGTTCGCAATCCGGCATATCTATCTATAGCGCGATTTACACTATAGATAGAAATTCTAACCTGTTTCGTAGGTCCTTAAGCCGAAGTTTAGTATCGTCGACTATTAGTTTCGCTATGAATTTTAAGGCCGTAGTAGTACGCACGTATATAGCTTCGCCTAGTGCGATCTACGTGTTATGCCGGAGGTATATAGTAACATCTAGGACGAGACGGAGCGCGCCGCGTTCACCGCTTTTTAGGATAAGCATATCGTTACGGTTAACCCTTAGCTAGGTAGGGCTTACGCCGGTGTTAGCACTCGAGGTGTATATAATACTACTGCTAATAAGCTAACTAACACCCTCGAGGATCTCTCGGACGTTATAAATCGCGTGTAGTAGCACTCGTATAATAGAAGTAAGGTAAGTATGTCTATTATTCGTTACCTCTATTATACTACCGCCGCCTCCCTCTCTTCTCTCTCCTATACTAGCGGGGTGTTTCTATCTACTATGCGATCGCCGCTATAGATAGAAATCTAGCCGCCCGTCTTAAAACACGGACTAAGGAGTCTAACGTTTCCTAGGGCTACTATTAACGTAGGGTATAAGGCGCTCCGCCTAATACACCGACGAAGTGTCGATTCCACTTCCCTCGCGCTATAGGCCCTATAACGACGAATCGTAACCGTAATCCCTACTACCCTCTTTTTAATGCTGCCTCGAACGACTATATAATAAACGCCTACTACCCTACGGTCGCGCTAGCCTAGAGAGCGAATAGTAATATCTTACCCTATATGTTAGCGAAGGCGGTAATTAACTACGTTAGGAAACACGCGACCAAGAACGAGCCTACGACGTTAACCTACTAGTAGATCGCTAGAAGCCTAGCACCGTTTTTGAATAAGAATCGGGTGTGTATCTCTAGCTATAGTGCTTTTCACGGTGTAGACATAAATTGCTAACCTACTTCTAGCCCGCGCTATTACTAGCCGTTCGGATAATTAATCGGTTAGTTGCGGAAAGAGACTAGTTAGTATAGGAAGTCTCCTACATACTCTTCGGCTTACCGCTGTCGATAGGTAGCCGTAAGGCGGTTAGGCTAGACTGCCGTACTAAGGATTAGCTCGGAACATCGGTAGAACTCGACGATAGCGGTAAGGAGATTTAGCGTAGCTAGACACCCCTTAAGAAGTATAAGGCAAGGCCTATTAAATGCGAGCATACTAGCTTTTTCGAATTCCTTATAACATTCGAGTATAGGAAGGGCAAAACCCCGCGCCCTCGGCTAACTACTCCTAATCGCATACTCTACTACTAGCTAAGGTATTTCTATCTATAGTGCGGCTCCTACTATAGACAAAAATTAACCGCCTATTTATAGATATTTAGCCGGGCCCGGTAGCCTAGACTACGAGCACTTCTACCGTATAAAGCTCGTGCTCTACTATCCCTTCCGGGAATACCCTACGCTTCCGTACGATAGGTACGCTACGTAGGTAGACGCGTACAAGTCCTACTATTAGCACTACGAAGACTACTCCTTCGACTATATAGATAAGGTTCTTAAGGAGGCGGATAAAGACGAGGAGTTCGAGCCTAGTAAGCAACGCCTAGAGCGTAATGCTAGTAGTACGGAGCTACTCGCCGGCTAGACTATCCGTCGTAATCTAGCCGCGCGGCGTAAGGATCGGAATGATCTTAGTAAGCGGACTAACAATTAGCTATACAACTAAGACTTCTATATTAGTACGTACTAACGGTAGTAAGAGAGCGAAGAAATACTCCCCGGCTAGGAGCTAGATATCTATTAATCGAGTTAGTAGGAGCGAGCGAAGGCTACCTATCTAAAGTAGTCGGAGGTAGCCTTCTAATCCCCCGAGGTAGTTAACATGCTATCTATAGAGTAGCGGCTAGTATATAATAAGGTTATGAACTATTACAAGTCCGCGCTCTACGGTAGTATTCCGCCGGAATAGCTACTATATAATATAGACGGTCGGGCTAGCACTAGGAAGTCCTTCCTTATTTAAGTACTCTCTACTTATTTGTAGGTACGCATTTGTGTCTATAGTAAGACCCTCTACTATAGATACAAATCCTAACTGTCGTAGGTTTTGTTACCTTATACGACTACTACGATCCTTCGTACCGCACCTACTAGCTCCGCTGCCTATAACATTAATAGCAGCACCCTCCACTTACTACTTAAGCTTCCTATTAATTAACCCTTTAAAAAGCTACTAGCAGCCGCCGCTACGGACATGTAGCGACGCCTATAGGACTATAGGTATTTAATTATCGATAAAAAGAGCATAGTTAGCTTAGCAACACTACATTAGATCGATCTTCGATTAAAGCAGGCCTTCGTTAACGATAGACTCTTTAGTAGCATTAGCATTCTACTATTCGGTAACTTCTAATAGCTTCCTCCGATTAACGATAAGGCTATGTTCTTTAGCGTTACTAACCGACCGAAGGAGGCCGGCAGCGTGTCTATAGAAGATTTGCATAGCTTCTATAAGTATCGAGCATTTACTAAGTCCGTTAAGCTAACCGTATAGTAGCGCTAGCGCGCTAGCGGTGCGGATTTCGTATCCGTCCTTACTAAAGGGCTTCGTAATACCGAGGTTACATCGGAGCATTAGAGTATATTGTCTATACGTTATATAGTTCGTATCCCCGCAATTTATATCTATAGTGCATTAACTACTATAGACGATAATCCTTGCTATACTTAGCGTGCTAATAATCTCTAATTAGTCGAACTTTGATATCTGGCATCCGGTCTACCGCTAGTTCGAGGACGCTATCCGCCTATACGGCACTAACGTAGATGCCGACGCATTTAACCTTACTCGTATGCGCGATAGCGGGCAGCCTATCTTCTCGTACCTCGTATCGAATAGTTATCCGGTCGCTACTAAGGTGCCTGCTCCTAAGGCTAGCTACCTAGAGAACCGTATTAACCTTAGTATCGGTTGTAAGCTAATAATCCTTTAGAACCTCTAGACCGAGCGTAGTATTGTTAATAGCACCGAGTGCCGCCTATATAATATTATATAGAAAGCAGGCTTATTGCTAATAGCGGATCCTCCTAACTAGCCCTACTACCTTCTTATCGCAGTCCCGCGATCCAGCTATAATAGACCGTATGTCGAGGAATATTCGTTTCGTAGGTCTCGGTATACGGTAATTCCTATGTTCCGATCTTAGGTAGGATTCCCGTTTTCGTTTATAGTGGCGCTACCGCTATAGACATAAATTCCACCCCTACTAACAGTCGTCCTAGCGCTCGTTCTTCTATAAAGGCGAAACCCGCATACGTACGAACTTCCCCGTCTAACTCGTATACGCTATTACTATCTATAAGGCGTAGGGCATAACGCTTCTAAAGGCTGTCCTTAATCTTACTAACGGTCGTAAGAACGTGCTATTGTTCTACGTCGGTATATCGCGTGTTAAGAAGCTGGAAGATTTGCTATTTAAGGACACCTTTAATTTAGAGCGGCTCTAGGGTAGCACTAGCTACCTTCCTACGATGTAGACTACCGACTAGAATAGACGTCTTATATAGCGCGTTACTATTACGAATACGTACGGCTCGGTAGGTCGTAGGAGAAGCTAGCCCTTTCCCGCCTACGCTATATGCCTACCTCCTCGTCTATCGGTCTAATCTCTACTACATTTACGTCTATAGTGTAACCGGCACTATAAACAGAAACTAGCCGGAGAACAGTGCGGTTTTTAGGAGTTATAGGACGAGGGAACATTAACGAGAGGACGATCTGGTGTTTATTTAATTACGTCTTTAGACCTTATAACAGCTAGGTTTTAACCGTTAGGTTTTCGGCTAGGTTTAGTAAATTCCGAGAATCCTAAACTTTAGGTTTTTGCGGTTTAGGATAAACCTAAAAATTTTTAGGATTGGTTTTAAGCTGGTTAACCTAGATTACTATACGGTTAACCGGAAAAATAAACCTAAGAAATATCGAGATCTCACTTTTAGAAAAAAATA